>JAOUQT010301794.1:0-15997 GCA_025769995.1 Xyliphius kryptos | reverse complement strand
GGAGCGAGTCAGGAAACGTTCTCCTCCACCAGCATCACGTAGTGACCTGACCACCATCCTGCAAGAAGAATGGCTTCAAATCCCTCTGACCACTGTGCAGGACTTGTAGATGTCATTGCCAAGATGAACTGACGCTGTATTGGCCGCAAAAGGAGGCGCTGCACCATACTAATCAATTATTGTGGTTTCAGTTTCATTGTCCAAACATTGTCCTGTAGATGTAAATATTATAGTAGTAATTTTATCATCTAAAATCTCGTTTTTTAATTATACTGTATTGTATTGGTTGATTTTTGGTCGACACTGTGTAGCACAGTGGCCGTTGCCGGTAATTCAGCAAAGCTGGCTGCCACACTAACTTTGGACCATTTCCTGTTCCTAATAGGTTTAAGACACACCCTAAAGGCAACGTCATGTGTAAAGGGGGATGCAAAAACATGCTCTGTGGGTCATGCAGTGTTCTACTGTGTTGCATCAGATCTGGCCAGACTTATAAGTGTTTCATTTAAAATCTGATCTTGCATGTGTAGCACAGGCTTAAATTCATGGGATCATTTTTGGCCCTTGATTTTGGCACATCAAACCCCCTTAAGAAAAGAGCTCAGCTTGCAAATGATCGTCTAAATAGTTTTGTATATCAAACTGCCATATAAGATAATATTGTTGTTGAAATGGGAACTAAGAAAAGCATGTTGTGTTCCGTGTAAAGGATGAGGAAGAACCGAAAGATGAGGCCTTCAGTCCAGATGGTGGCTACATTCCCAGAATACTCTTCCTAGGTAAAAAAAACCAAAACATGTTTGCATAATATTTGCATAACCTGCTGATTTTATTTGAAGATGGATATGCTTTACACCAGCATTTTTAAATCATACACGGTTGGTGAGCATTAGTTAGTAGTAGTTATTGGTATAGGGAACTTTGTAGTGTTGGGTATTTTAACAATATGTATAAATACTATTGTAGAGTGTATATGAGCGTAGATGATCTGAGGTCTGGTCTGGTTGGCTGGGCTTTTAGTCAAATGGACGTTGGTGTAGGAGTCATCACGGGCTTCTATTACCAGTGGCTGAACTACAAAGTCAAAAGTTTGGACACACCTTTTTGTTCTACTTATCGTAAAGATGGACAGGTATTATATGGTTTGTGCATATTCCTATTCCAGCAGCGTCACTGGTTTTAATGTCAATCAGAAGGTTTGGGATTCAAATCCCAGATACACTGAAGTTACCAATGTGGGTCCTTGAGCAAGACTCTTAACCCTCATTGCTCCAGGGTGCTGCATCAACCCTGTCTTTTGACCCCAACCAAGTTCGGATGATTATAAGTCGCTTTGGATAAAAGCGTCTGCTAAATGACCAAATGTAAATACCAGTCATGGTTACATTGGTTTACACTTCAAGTATTTTTTTTTTTTTCATTTTAAAACTCCCTGTACTTTGGAAATAATACACACATGTTCAGTCTGCTGGGAAATCCTGGTTTGAGGCAAAATTTTTAGGATTACATATGTATTGGGATTATGGGAAGTTCCAATTTTTATGCATGATAATTCTTTGTGAAGAAATGTCATTTGCATAAATTTTACAAAGTAAAATTGCTTCTGTTTTACTTCCCTTGAATCCATGCTGAGTTTTACATCTGAATCTTAAATTTGGAAGGGCTCAAATATCTGTTTGGGTCTAAATTTGATTAATGAAGTCAAGTTTCTTTTTTTTTAATCTGACTTTTAAAATAAGGATTACTATCTAAACTATACAAACTTTTGTAATTTGAAACTTTTTAAAAAAAACACTTTTTTATTGGACTATTACAAGTCTTTCAAATAGTGACCTTAATAAGGAGTAAAGCTCCACCCTATTTGGTATTAATACATTTATCACACATTGCAGTTATTTGAGGGCGGCACGGTGGCTTAATGTTTAGCACGTTCTCCCCATGTCTGCGTGGGTTTCTTCGGGTTTCCTCCCGCAGTCCAAAAACATGGATTTAAGGTGAATTGAATGTTCTAAATTGCCCCGTAGACTGTGTGGGTGGCTGTGTGAGTGAGTGTGCCCAGTGATGGGGTAGCCCCACGTGATCCTTGTAGAGGATTAAGCGGAATATGATGAATGAATGCAGCTGCTGGTTTCATTGATGACTCCAGAAATCATCCTGCAAACTGTCCGAATAGGAATCAAGTGCAAAGTTCAGTTAGAACATCAGGGTAATTTTGTTTAGTCCAAGTTATCTGGCATTAACCCGACTCTGCTCTTGTTTCCCCCACTCCGCTGTAGATCCCAGTGGTAAAGTCCATGCTGAGATCACAAATAAGAAAGGAAATCCAAACTACAAGTTTTTTTACAGTAATGCAGATCAAGGTGAGTACATGCTAGAACTCCATTTCTGAGAAACTGATGCTGTAAATGAGGTAAGGCACCAGTTCTGCTTTCAGACCCATCGTTCAATTGGAGTTTTCCACTTGATTTACGGAAAATATCCTGAATCATGCAATCTTTCACTTTTGATTTTGTTCATTAAAGAAAACGGGCTGTCTAAAAGAATTTGTGTAGTTTGACTTTTATAGGGAAATGAAAATGTAAAGCCTGTGCAGCAAACGCATGTTTAAAATTGTGGCTTCATTTTAAAACCTGAGGTTTTCAGACCTCGGCTCAGAAGCCATGGTTTTATAAAAAATAAAAACCAAGAAGCATCTACTCAACTTTTCAGCCTCATTTGGACATTTTTGCAGGCTGGATGGTGACACTGTAATGATTTATTGTTGCATGCCATTGTGTTAACGCTGCCCTCCTGCTGTAGGTGGATAAATCCTCCACTGAGCCTTGGTCCTCACAAGATTTTTTTCTTTTGAAAAATCAACAACCTTAATGAGTTTTTCTCGCAAACCGTTGCTTCAACTCGTTCCTTTGGAACTAAATAAAGTAAAGTAAACTATTTTGCCTACTGTACTTACACATAGAGGAATTTGTCCTCCACATTTAACCCATCTGTGCAGTGAAACACAAATACACACACTGGTGAAGTAAGCACACATGCTCGGAGTGGTGGGCAGCCTTTTTTTATACAGCGCCTGGAGAGCTATTGGGGGGTTAGGTGCCTTCAGCCATAGTACTTGGTGGGAGTGGGAATCGAACCGACGACCTTCAGGTTGCATGGCTCCCCAACTACAAGTTTGCAACTGGCCTAAATACTGAATACATATGTTTTTAAAACGGTTTCATTCATTTCGCCATTTTATTAACAAGTGTTTTGGCTCACTCAGTGTCCTTACACTACCGATGTGTCGCTCTTTCCATTTGTGGTTTTGTTGAATCAGTGAATTTCTGAGCTTTTAGTTACATGCCATTTCATTTGGATTAATAGCCCGCAGTGGGTTCAACCGCTTTGTGCGACAGAGGATTTTGTCAAATTGTTTCCATCTGCACTTGTTATTTACAAATTGGCTGATTATCCATTAGATTTAGAACTGCGACCCGAATGGCTTTCCATACTCGCAACAGAACAAAACGAACAGATTTGCTGAGAAAATCCTGTGTGTTTAATTAGAACATGCATTTCTTTTCTTTCTGGAGCAATGATCAGTTTAGATGCTTAAAACGGAATACATTTGTTGTGTATAATTTATTTGGTCTTTTTACTTATTTGGCTGAAACCGGGATTTTTTTTGGTGCATTATTTAATGTTTACTTACTAAATAAATCTGTAAGCTTTAACTTTTACAAGGACCTGATCATACAGAATAAATCAGGCTGTGAATGTAAAACAGACCAAAACCATCTCAACATTAGCAGTACTGTGCTTAATGCTGTGGTTTCTGAGCTTTTTGTCATATGAAACAGATCCTTAAATCTGATTGGCTGAACCGTTTATACAGTTTGACAATAGTGCAAACATCTGACCGCTTTAAATTCGTATCAATGCATGATGTACAAAACATTATTTTCCCAATATTTTTTTTATGAATTGCATTCTGTAATTTGGCCACTGGATGGAAGTA
This sequence comes from Xyliphius kryptos, assembly GCA_025769995.1. NCBI lineage: Eukaryota > Metazoa > Chordata > Actinopteri > Siluriformes > Aspredinidae > Xyliphius > Xyliphius kryptos. The sequence goes on along the minus strand of JAOUQT010301794.1, from coordinate 12,000 downwards.
TTTGCTGATAAACTGGACACCTGTTACCCAGCGAACAGCGTTTATTTTTAATAAACTGACGTCATAGAAGACCAGTTTAACTATTTTGATTTCTAAAAGCATATTTAAACTTGTTTTCTTGTTATAGTGTGTTTGGAATCATGTTATAAAAGCAATAAGGCACTCAAGGTCGTGCAGTATTGTGAATAATTCACGGGAAGGAAGTGCTTTGTATCGTCCCGAACGAGACCCGTTTCTCGTGATTTGTTCACAATAATGTCGCCCTCTCCCACCGTATTGCCTTAATAAACTCCTTGTCTCTCTCTGGCTTTCCTTCCTCTGCAGTGGTTTCCAGTATGATTGAAGCTCAGGAGAAGCTGACCGGAGATAATTTCAGGAACACTCATGTGGGTGATGAACTGTGAAGCTGGTACACATCACCTCTCAGCAACTTCTAAGGCACTTTGGGTTCGACCCAAACCTCAGCTCATTTCAGTCTAAAAGGCCACGCTCTCATCCATGTTCCATCTGTTCTTTTTATTTTTTGGCTCCGAATGAACCAAAGTGGACCAGTTCTCCATTAGTCCAGGGTGCTACAGAATTAGGCTCTGTACCTTTGTATACCTTCATATCAAGCACAGAGCAATATCACCCTTCAACCCCCCTATTCCCCAAATGTATCCATATTGGGCTAAATCCATCAGCGGAAATGGATCACGTGCTTCCAGGCTGCACATCACTAACCGAGGCAGCAGCCCCATCAACACACAGCCTTAGAATTTCTCACCATCTTAGAAAAAAAACAACCCGGTTTTTGTATTTGTGACCTTCAAATGTCAAAAATGTGTTTCTTGCAAGTGTGTTACTCAGCTCATTAATAAATGTTTTGTTAAAGTTTAGGTTTTTATTGTTAAACATCTATACATAGTAACAGGAAGGCGATGTGCTGTACTGTATTTTTGAATGTATGTTCATGAATAAAACTGATACTTGGTTTACTTTGTAATTGCTTTTTGTGTTTCAAGATAATGTTTTTTAGTTATTTGTAAATTGGGAAATAGGGTGGGGTGATTCAAGAACATGGTTTAGTAAAAAGCTCAGTACACCTCTGGGAAAAGTGGCTCTTTTCACCGGCAAGACAAAGCCGTGGCAGTTGAGCAGTTTAGATGTTTAACTGGGCTCTTTAATAAACCATGTTTTCAGTAGCAGTCTGTAAGTGAGCGTGAACCGAAATATCTGCTGTTGCGCTTTAGTAATGGATTTTAATAAAATATGTATAGGATAATTAGAATAAAATAACATTTATGGCAAATATGTAATGTTACATACTTTCTACAGTGTCATGCAAAATCAAACCCTAAATGGAACAGTTCCAAGTGACCGCTGAACAGAGAAATCATTATCTCTAATTTATCGGCTTCTCTGGAATGTAGGTTGAAACCGGAGGCTCTGTCATAAACCCTCACACAGGAACACGGAGAACAAAGACACAAAATACAAAAGGGGAAACTTCTCGTCCCCACTGGGAATTAAACTCCAGACCTTTTTTTTTTAAATTGTTAAGTGACTGGGTGGTATTTCAGTGGGTAGGGTGTTAAACTATCAATCAGAAGGTTGTGGGTTAAAAACCCAGGTCCACTGAAGTTACCAAAGTGGGAAAGGCCCTTAAGCCTCATTGCTCCAGGGGGCTTTTCTGCCCTCAACCAAGTTGGGATATAAGTGGCTTTGGATAAACGTGTCTGCTAAATGAGCAAATGTAAGCCAAGAAAAAAAAAAATCTAGATTTTGACCAACTTTTAAATACAAACTGCACAAAGCATGGCCGTTGTCCAACTCAACAGGCTTTAATTATGGTTATGGGCGGCTTAGTGGTTAGCATGTTCGCCTCTCAGCGCAGTTGATTCCCAGTTTGAATCCCAATCTGGGTAGAGTTTCACATATTCTCCCTGTGTCTGCATGGGTTTCCATTGAGTTCTTCGGTTTCCTCCCACAGTACAAAAACATGGATTCGGCACCCAAGATGTTCTCCCCTGGATGGGCATGGGAAACCCCCCGCGACCCTCGAAGAGGATTAAGCGTAAGATAATGAATGAATGAAAGATTAAGGTTAGGGCGGCACGGTGGCTTAGTGATTTGCAAATTCCGACAAACGTATTTATGGTCAACCGGCTGCTTAATATCGCCCCTGTCTTAATTGTGCTGTCCTAACTCAGCTATTAACACTGTGCATACTCTCTTAACCAGCCAATAAAAAAGAATAAATAAATTAAACAATTATTGACATCTGTACAGTTTGTCTTGTGTGCACCCTCCTTTTGTCAACACAACACTCCTAATTCTTAATTCAATATCCCTTCAGACTCCCCCAGATTCCGGTTTCCTTCATGTAGCCATGGTTTAAAACAAAGGACTGATCATATTGAAGGATCAGAGAGGTGTCCAAGTTGTCTACATTTGAAATGCACAGTTGAAACAGAATGGCACAGTGGATTAACTTTGTCATCACAAAGAAACAAGGGTTTGGGTCCAAAGGTACAAAATAATCCTTGTGTGAATGTGTTTGTTGTATCCACATGCATCCTGGCTAGAATTGTCGGATTTAATGCTGGAGTCAAAAAACACAAATCAGGAATATTACAAACTATAAACTCACTTATAGTTAGTAGTTCAGTCTTTCAATGTTCTCATTTTTCAAAAAGCATGCACACTTCAGCACTGAATCGGCCGCGAAGGTGGATTTTATTGAATAAATTACAACAATGCAAATATACCTATCCTTATATAAAATGTGAATTACTACATCTTCTTCCATTCTGTACAAAAATCTTAATAAGTAAATGTTCATTACCCTCAACTACAGTTAACCATCACGTAAATACAAAATTGAATTAGAAATGCAGGTCAGATTTTTGGTACTGAGGGGTTTGTACTTAAAATGTCTTAAAATGTACTTAAAAGGTTTGTATTATTCTTCATTGATGACAATCTGAAGAACGACAGGCCAACATTGGGTCAAAAACAAAATCATCATCATCATTATTATTATGTAAGAAGTTTTTGGGTGATTTTTACAGATTAGAAAATATGTGCAATTATTTAACATTTGTTATAAGGAACTGTTTAATCATTACACTGTTTTCTGAACATTATAATTTTATCAACAGCAGCTTAATTGCACTTACCTGATAATATTTAAAAATGTCTCAACAAATTAAAACGTATTCTGACACACATTTATGGCAAACTATATAACTGGCTAATTACTGTACATATAAGATTGGCGACTCAACATTCTCTAATGTCAATTAAGAAAGCGTTAATTCGGCACACAGGACTCATGAAAATCTTCCACAAACATTGGTAATCCACTATAAGGCACATTTAGGATGTACACAGGATAATTAAAGAACCAAAAATCAATCATTTAAAGAAACTTACCTCAGGGCTGTGTTCTAATCGCTCTGGTAAGTTTGTGTTCTACAGTAAAATATGTGTTTCATTACAAAAGCAGATTTGTAATGAAATGCTGGTTGATTGGGTTATCATGACAAACGAGTCTGTAATTTCAAAATTCAAGCCGTTTGAGTACAAAAGGTGTTGAATCCTCAAATCACAGTAATTTAACACAGTAGTGCTAATTTAAAGCAGAGTCGTGGCAGAACGCGGCATCAGGGCTGCTGGTTTCCATTCCATTTAAACAGAAGCACACTGGATGCCGTGTCAGCAGGAGTGGCTTCCACCAAGCTGGAATACAAACCTTCAGCCACAGCAAGCCCTTGTGGGGAACACCGGACGCCCTGATTTGAATAGGATTCCAAGATGCATGTTACAAACGTCCCTGTTTGGCGTCTCCGATGGCACCCCAGACGTCGAACACAAACTCGTCAGGGAAGGCAAAGTCACCCAGAGCCTCGTCCAGAGCCATGGCGAACTCGTCTGGGTTCATTTTGTCTCGGCCAACCTCGACCATCGTGGCGGCTTTAGAAGAGAATGAGACAGAGCTTTATTGTTTTGCAAATAACCACTTTTTACTTCATTCATTAAGATCGTTGCAAAGCATTTGATGTACAAAGTAACAGATCCTTAAATTGCACAATACCATCTTCTCTGCAACTAAAGATTTTCCCTGTGAATGAAAGATCATATTTTCCCCACGGTATTTACTTGTGTGAATACTTTACTCACCAGTGCACCCATCACTATACACATAAGCATGATTGAATATACATGGAGAAGGTGCCCATGCTGGAAAGTCAACATGGTCAAAAATAAGAGTAAATGTATGAATGGGCTCAGGATTATGGGGGTATTATTTGGAATAAAAAAACAAAGGTGAGGGAACCGAGGATAAGAAAAAAAAACGGTTTGTATCTGAATATGGAAAATGTGGGGGATCCTGGGCAGCGGTGTCATCAAAACATCCCTAATTATCATCCACATTTTACTCGCCCAGAGAAACACACACATACACACTGAGTGAAGTGAGCACATGTGCCCAGAGCGATGGGCAGCCCTTTAGACGGTGCCCAGGGAGCAATTGGGGTTAGGTGCCTTGCCTGAGGAAACTTTAGACATAGTATTTGGTGGGTCTGGGAATCAAACCGAGGACCTTCAGGTTGTGAGGTTGATTTTTTAACTACAAGCCTACGGAAACAGGAAATAAATCCAGGTTTGAGGTTTAAAGAATTTTTTACTATAGCCAAATTGTGGGCCCAAGTCCCTGGGGTGTTCCTTTCATGCAGTAGGAGCTAAAGGTGAGCCAAGGAAAGACCACACGATTAAAATAAGGTATCATAATGCGAAAAACTTCAAGAGCGTCTGTGATGAGTCTGTCATTGTGCTATACAACCAAAAGAGATGCTGTAGTTCAATAAGCGACAATGCAAGTAATAAACTCTTTACCTAATTCCAGGTCCCGAATGCCCATGTAACTCTCAAGTAAGTCATCTACTTTTTTTACTGCTCTCTCTTCAAACTCTGTAGGCTGCAAAAAAACATCGTACTTAAGTCAACAAAAACATTTTAAAAGACATTAAAGTACAAAAAATGCGTTTGTTTACCATCTCCTCAACAGTGGCAGGACCTTTGGAACGGAGTCTCAGAGTTTCTCGTCCAGTGCCGACCTTGTTCTCTCCCTGAGGTCTTGGTCCTTTAGACCTTGGCTCGAGCATTTCTGCAATCAACCAGGACGTTTTAGTATGACTTACTGCTGGTTTAAACCAGACCATTTAAATTAATGAAATTCAACTGGTTATATATTTTAAACCAGACCACTAGATCATTTTAGAAAGTAAAGACTTTAGACACCTAAAGCAATAAGTATGATGTCATTTAGCAGATGCTTTTATCCAAAGGGAATTGCAGGTATCACAACTTGATGGCTAGATTCAGAACACAGGGTTGATACAGAATCCCTGAAGCAATGGGGGGTTAAAGGTCTTGCTCACAGACCCACATTGGTAACTTCAGTGGACCTGGGATTTAAATCCACAACCTTCAGATTTATAACCCTTCTCCCCAACCACAAAGCATCAGTGCACTTTGTTTCATTAGCTTCTTTTATTGCATAAAAAGCAATTTCTAGCATTTAAAAAAAGATCGAGTATTTTATACAGGGTAGCTTGTCTCAGATCATTTCACAAAAAATCTACTGTTTTTTTTAATGCTGGTTATAATAAAAAAAAGTGCCAGAACACAGTGGATCTCAGATTGCTGCATAATTACTTTTCTTGCACCATGTGGATGGTTAGGTGCAGCTGCATCATTCATCTGATACTCTGTGTACTGCTTCAATGGAAAAACCTGCATCATGGCATTCATGCGAATGTTACTTCAGGATGTTCCTTCTGATTAACTGACCGGCTGATTCATTAGATTGAACTCTTAGGGAACCCTTTTCCTGGCAGGACTCGGTGGGAATTCATTCATATTGGCATTTGAGGTTTATAGATTTGGTTTAAGCCTTTACCTTTGTAGGTTAGATAAGTGGATTTAGTTCCACAGCTTATAAGAGGTTCAGTGGAGATTTGCTCTTAGCTGGAGCTAGTGTTTCTTATATTATGTTTGATCTGCAATATGCTTTCTTTCTTGCCAGTATTTCACATACATTAGTAATACAATGCATGTGAATAGAGAAACATAACAGTGAAAAGAAAAAGGTGTGTCCAGATTAGAGAGGAGACATTTTTGCAATAAATTACAATTAAATGCAGCTCAACATCATGATAACATCCACATGAAGAACATGCATTTCCTCAGAAGCCAAAATTTTAGACTAAGTGGCGCAAGTCACACGGAACAAAAATAAAGCTACACTCGCTGCAGAGTTGTCTATTAACTTTGCCTTTACAGAAAAACCTGGTTTTATTTTATATGGATATGAATATGCACTGTAAATATTTTGATTTTCACTAATTAATTTCATATTTTGCATTATAAAGAATAATTGGTGTTAATATTCAACAAAAGTCCAGTGTTGTCTTTTTTGGACACTGTTTACATTTACTGAACAAAAACCATGAAAAACCATCCAATGTTCCTGTGATGTTGGCACCTTTTTGGTAATAGTATATTCGTGATTACAGAATCTGATGGTATGATAATTGTCTAGTAATCATCTTATTCCTAGTCCAGATGTACCATCCAATTAAGCATTGTGTTAAGGATTGACTCTTAAGAAATGTAAGATTTGCAAATGCAATGTGTCAGGACAACCCACAATTACTAGTTTGAGTGGACACCTTAATGTACTCATCAGGCCTAAATTAGCAAAATTCAGGACTAAAACAAGTCACCAGGATAATTTTCTCATTGATACATTTTCAACAATCCTGCTGTTGTCAAGTCCCTGAAAAATGATTTTTTTTTTTTAAATTGCACTGGTCCCAATTATAGGACCCTAGTAAAGGATTAAGTAGAAGATGGTTAAATAAAGTGTAGAATGTTCTAAAGAAATAGTAGTTCAGGATAACTAAGATGCTTAAGGAGGAGGAGTTCCACACTGATTCTTGGTCCTCTCAAGGTTTATTCTTAAAGGAAAAACAACATAAGAGGGAGTTTTTCCATGGTGCTGTCGCTTCAGCCTGCTCTTTAGGGGTTATTGAGCTCTTTAGGCTCAGAACACTGTAACGCTGCTATGGGACAACACACTGTTCTGGATGGTGTTGTACAAATAAATTACTAGATCTCGATGGCAAAGTTGGAATCTGGAGAGAAGGGGGAATAAAAAAAACCTTTTAAACGGAATGGTTTATGTGCTTTTCAAAAAGGCTCTTGAAAACCTCTATATACAGTAAATTGCCAAGAAGTAGCAGGTGTGTTAAGCTTAATGTTAAGGTGGGGGGGGGGGGGTATGGGGGAATTCACTGATCCACTGTACAGTGTTGTTACCATCCTTTACAAAAGCATTATAAAAAATCTTATTACAAACTTTTAAAGTTTTCAAGCCAGATAAACTCTGAAAATAAGTTCTGTGGAATAACAAACTCGAAACAAAACACTGGCCTTAATCAATAAAGTGTAAACATGTGTTTAAAGAAACCAAGAACTGCATTCTATAAAGGGTACTTTTCCAACTGTAAATCTGAAGCGTGGATCTGTGTGTGTTGGCATCGTGTTTCTGACAGCGTTATTGGCCCGCACAGCCAAAAGAAGAGTATTCTATTGGATACCAGCAAAACAGGACATCACTGTCTCTAAAATGGTCTTGTTCTGCTCGATCTTTGGTTAAAAGCTGCATCATGTCAGAAATTTGTATATAATGAAAACAAGCACACAGATGATTGCACCTTTATTTCCTTTAGTTCATCTTGGGGAGTTCTGAACTGCATGAAAAGGCATGTTGCCCGGGGTTATTTTATGATAAACATGGATATGTTTTGGAAAATACTTACCAAAAGCCTTCATAGGCTCGACTAGCTTGATTGTGAAGGCCTGATCTTTTGGCAGATCTTTCAGCATGCGGGCCACTTCGTAATGACGTGTACCCACGATATTCTTTCCGTTGATGCACTCAATGTGGTCACCCACACAGATCACCTTCACGGCATCAGCCACACTGCCTTCCTTTATACGCTACATAAACACAAACACACACGCGCGCGCGCGCGCACACACACACACACACACACACACACACACACACACACGACATTAAAATGGTAGAAACACATCAAACACAGAAGACAAAAATGCAGTTTCAAGATAAGAAGAAATGCAAATAAAAAACAAGCAAATTAAAATACAAAAAATAGCAGTTACAGGTTAAAAGTCATCCTAAACAAATTAATTTTGAGGAGTGACTTAAAAGTAGACAGATCAGAACAAGTATTTGTTTTGGGAAAGAGTTCCAAAGCGAGTACTTTGTACAAGCTCCTTTTGTCAACAAGACAGAACTTTATCTTCTCCCATAACTCCCAACTCATAAGATGGGAGAATACAGAAAGAGGGATTTTCAACCGTTCTTCTCTACTTCTCTAAATTAGGTCCTGGAACTTCTATGCCCTCTCTTCTTCAGCTCACCCCACAGGTTTTCTATTGGGTTGAGGTCTGGGGACTGAGAAGGCCATGAGAGGAGCTTGATTTTGTGCCTTGTGAACTATTTTTGAGAAGCTTTGGCCACGTTGAGTCATTATCTTGCCGAAAAACTCAATGATGACCCATCTTTAGCTTTTCTGGGTATTCATTGTTGGTGTTACGACAGATCCACTAAAAGTGTTTGTTGCCAAAAAGCTCCATCTTGGTCACATCTGAACAAAGCACATGGTCCCAGTTAAAATCCCAGTACCGCTTGGCAAACTCCAACCATTTACACTTATGGGTATATCTCAGACCGTCTCCCAAACAGCTTGTTAGCATGAAGATAGTGTCTGATGGTTGTTTGGGAGACCTTGTAAACCCAAGATGCTAACCATTTGCTTCAGTTCTCTTACAGTGAGCTTTGGAGAACTTTTTACTTCATTTACCATTCTTCTCACTTTGCATGGTGGCAAGATACACTTGCATCCTCCTTCAGGCTTGTTTGTCTTGGTTTCAGAGGTTTTGAACTTTTTGATGATTGCTCTGACTGTAAATAAGGGCATCTGCAGGTGAGATATTTTCTTGTAGCCATTGCCTGATTTATGAAGGTTGACACACACCTGCCTTAACTGAATAGTGTTCTCTTGTCTTTTCCATGTTTAAGAGTGAGTAAGAGAAATTGGCCCCTATGTATACCCCATGGAAGTGATGAATAACTAATTAGAGGGAGAGGTAGCTGAGTGGTCAGGGTGTTGGACCATCAATCAGAAGGTTGGGGGTTCAAACCCCAGGTCCACTGAAGTTACCAATGTGGGTGCTTGAGCAAGACCCTTAACCTTCATTGCTCCAGGGTTCTGTTTCAACCCTGTGTTCTGATCCCAACCAAAGTTGGGATGTTTAAGTCACTTTGAATAAAAGCGTCTGCTAAATAACTAAATGTAAATGTACTAATTAAAGGTTTGTAGATATTTTGATCCACTTTATAAGCTACGGCCGAACTTCAAATACATTTATTTCCAATAAATTCTTAAGGGTGCCAGTAAACATGGTACTATTTATTGGGAAATATTTTTTTCTTAGTCAGAATTTTTTCTATCCCCACTTGAGTTTTAAGGCTTTTCAAGACATTTTAACAAGGGGTGTCAATAATTATGGAGTGCACTGTAAATATTACAAAGAGAGGTCACCTGCTCTAATCTAGTCCAGCAGGTTTTTGAAACTTATTCATCATGGTCACACACAAATCTATGTGTAAATTGTGTCATCAATGCAAAATATGGGGTTTAACAATCATTTGAATGGTTTGTGTGTACGTATTTGTGCACATCCATTCTAAGCATCTCCTGCAATTACACTCTGTTGAAATTTGTTTATCACTTTACCCACATAACTATTAAATAAAAAAATCATGTTCAGTATATGTCAGTTGATAATTGTTTTAAATAATAAAACAGACTAAATGGAAATAAACCATGAAGTGTTTTGAGGTTTGTGAATTAAAAGACCCTTTAGCTTTACCTTTATAAAGGCATATCCAGCACCGTTGTCTGTGATGGTGAGTCCCAGGGCATCCTCAGCTTTGAATACCTCAACCTCCTTTTTGATGCCTTTGATATGTGCAAAGATGAAATCCTCCAGTCCTATCTGCCCCCCAAGCAGCTTTTCCATGTCGATTTTGTGTGTGTTCAGGGTGCAAAACAAAATCTGAAAAAAGACAAATGACGGAAAATGGTTACAATGGAAGCTAACCAATCTGACTAACATAAGCTGTATGTTCAGTTTAAGTGATCGATTTTGTCTACTGTGCTTACATACGGAGGAATTTGTCCTCCACATTTAACCCATCCGTGCAGTGAAACACACACAAACACACACTGGTGAAATGAGCACACGTGCACTTAGCGGCACCCAGAAAGCTATTGGGGTTAGGTGACTTGCCCAAAGCACTTCAGCCATAATACTTGATGGGGCTTGGAATCAAACCGAGGACCTTCAGGTCACAAGGCTGCTTCCTTATCCACAAGTCCCAAATGTATGACCTGTGTTATAAACATTAAAAAAAAAACATTTTTTAAATAAAAGTGAGCCAATTATTATTAATTCAAATTCCATGATGTCACATCCATGAACAAATCCCACCCACCAAAACCAAATTTGCCCAGACGCAGAGTGAGAAAGCTTTTATGTGATCAAATCACAGTGACAAATTAAAAGGGCAACTAAAAGCGAAGTAAAAACAAAGTGAAAGACTTTTCTCCACGGCACAAAAAAAAAGGAGAACAAATTATTTGTTTACATTGAAACAGAGTCCACCTACAAAGTTCAAAACTTGGGACTGGGCAGCCAAATGCAAATCTTTTATTTTCCTATCGTTTGCCTACGAATGGACATGGACATTGTGGCAAATGCTATGGTCCGAGTGCATGCCAATATCAAGGCTTTGAGCACGCGGACCGAACTCATCTGGAATGAATGAAATGCATCATATCATTACCTGACTTAATTTGGCACGGTCACTTTAGATATCTACCATAGCAAATACAAAAATGGGAGTTATTTTTAACTTTGGAACTTTTAAAGGTGTGAAAAACAAACGTCATGTCTTTTGTGATTGCCAGAACTGTGGGAACCTTGTATGTCTTTATAATGTGTATACTTGGACAAGCAAAACAATAAATCCGACGATGTTTTAAATGTTAATTTGACACAGGCATGCTAATGACAGGTTTTGTGAAATACTTTACCTTTCAACCTTTGAAAAACATGCTTGAGGAATTGGCGCTATTAGGAGAAAATACATATATATACACAAATTAATAAATAAAAATAATTGCATTTTGTAAGTAAGGCCACAAAATCCTTGAAAAGCAGAATAGGCCAATAAACCCCAGCCATTTCACTGCCCTTTTTGTTTAAGTGCAATCTGTAGAGACAAATCAGCTGACACACATACAGAATCGTTGCCCTTGGTTACCGACGAGTCCAAAGAGGCCGGAATTGAAAGGGAGCATGAGTAGAGAGGGTTTTGAATAGAGGTTCTGCCAGTTTTTGCATGTTCAAATGATGCACACAAACACACACAGCTGGAGTGTTATATGCGATCGGATTCACAGACGCCCACGTCGTTGCCGAGGCAGTGCGGACGTCACGCAGTCTCTCGCAGACATGTTTTAAGTCACAGGATGTTCCTGCTTTATGACGCACATCCATCAGTAAAGACCCCACCAGTCACTCAGACACCCTGAAGTACATCATTCAGCCTACACTTGATGCCCCACGGAGACGCAGTCAGAAAAGTTAATAAAAAAACTAATATTTACTGATTTATTTTAATTAAAACGGAAAGTGTGGGCCAAAGATATGGTGACAGTTTAACATTTGGGCACCTTCACAAAAACTCTTACTTTAAAAAACTGAAAAAGTACGACTTCAAGGATTCAAGGAGGCTTTATTGTCATTTTCATAACATGTAGCATGTTACAAAAACGAAATTATGGCCCACGG
>JAOUQT010301784.1:0-15999 GCA_025769995.1 Xyliphius kryptos | reverse complement strand
TCTTTGTTAAGGCATGCAGCATGAAGGCATCTTCCGTGTGCCAGGGTCTCAGCTAGAGGTGAATCGTCTTAGGGATGTGTTTGAAAAAGGTTTGTGTTTCAGTAGAATGCTTTTCTTTTTAGCCCATTTTACCCAGTAATAATTGTTTTCACTATTTTGTTTTTATAAAGGAGAGAATCCCCTGGCTGATGAAGTATGTGACATGGATTCTGCGGCTTGTGTGCTAAAACTTTACTTCAGAGGGATGGAAAATCCTCTTTTTCCCAAAGACAGCTTCAACAAACTAATGGAGTGTGGCCGTAAGTAATTTTTTTGTTACTTCAAGTTTATTAAACTGCAGTGCCTGTGAAAAAAGGTCACACACCCTCATATTTCGATGTATTCACTGTAGCAACATTCATTTTTGTCCAGAGTTGCATTATTTTTCCTACGAAACTTTAATTGATGATCTGATTTGGGCCACTGTGCAAGGTCTGAGATGATGTCTCTTGCTCCCTGAACCTCTCTTTCACAGTTTGAGCCTTATGAATACTGGCGTCATCATCTTGGAATATGCCTGTGCTAATAGGGAATTAAAAAAACTATCCATTGATGCAGAGCTGACCAACTGCACCAACGCTAGTTTATAAAATTGCCCCCACAAGCTTGTACGCTATGTACTAGGCATGAGGGGTACATTACTTCAGTTGTCTCTTTTCATACCATGATGGGTCTAGATTTACCCTGTTTCAGAATAATGGGGGCATTAGATCACATGACCTTCTTCCTTTTCTCCAGTCCTATCTGTATGCTCCATAGCAAATTAAAGCTGTTACAAGTGACACATGGGTTTCTTAAAGTCGGTAGTGGACTTTCATTAAGGATAATTAACCCACTTGTCTGATGAACGTGTGCCATAAGTTGCAACATCACATACTGCGAGGCCACGAACGTTCCTTCAGTCAACATGTGTGTTTTAAAGACTTTAAAATAATGTGTAAATTATACGAAAAATTTGAGAATGTGTTTCGGTCCTCATTCATGCCCATCCCATTACACTCGTATTGTCACAGATAAAATCAGCAACAATAACCTCAAAGAATTGCAATATTATTAAGGAAAATAATAGTCACCAAAAATACTGATTAAATCTTGATTACTTGTACACAAAATCCATTTTTCTTTTTTTCTTTAAAAAAGTAGAATTAAAAAAAAAAGTCCTTTTCTACAGTATTGTCATCAAAGCTGATGCTAAAAGGCAAGTTGCATTTCTGTAATAAGTTTTAATTGGCTGAAAATATCTGCTCATCAAAAGTGCTTTCCTAAATTTGAGGATGTGAAGCTTGCTAGAAGGCTCTGGCCCCGATGGTCCACCACTGATTTTAGTCCTAATCTCAGTTCCTTTTACATTGTGTGTGTGGAAATGCTTGTACTCTTACTATTAAACATATCCCTAAGGTCTACTGTTGTTTTTCTATAATTTCACCAAACGTTTAACTGATGACCGGTCATGATTTGTTTTCTCACAGCATTCCTTTCCCACTGTCCTTTCAATTTTTTAAATAATGCGTTCAACTTTTATTAACCTGATTCATGTAGTGTCAGCATCTCCTTAGATGTTTTCTGTGCTTGATGCTTGTAATAATTTGACCTTGAAACTGATTAACATCTCTTACATGACCACAAGATGTGTCTACTGACATAGTTGTTTAACAAATAAAAAGCTACTCACTAAATCAGCTAAAACATCATAAACCATGCAGTAACAATCCAATGGGATGCTCTTACCTATTTGCTCAGTTAAATTCAGGTTGGGACATTTTTTGGCCAGACAGTGTAGTGTAGCTGTGAAAGCAATAATTTGTGACCTATGTTAGTATTTGTGGCAGCTTTGTAGCAATAACCTTATATAAATTGTAGTTGATATCAGAGTTTCACATCAGCTTCACCACAGTCAGATTTTGAGATACAGTACAGTACAGTACAGTTATGACTATATTTTGTTGTTATTTACGTTTTGGCTTTGAACACTTTGGCTCAATGGGTTGCACTGTCGACTCAGTAAGTAAAAAAATTAGATAAAGGGTCAGGAAGCCCAGTTTAATCTGTGTGAAGCTTGGATGTTTGCCTATGTCTGTGGTGGGTTTTGTAGATCCTTCGGTTTCCTACTAAAATCCAAATGTAAGTTTCATGGCCCTTAATTAAATGTCAAGCATCATAATTGGCACAAAACACAACCTGTTCAACATCCAGTGTCTTCCAAACAAAGAATAATCATCTTATCTCATTTTTCTCCACTTCATCCAATACTAGAGACTAGCATTGCGGGGGTGGGCGGAGCCTCATGGGGAGAACATTTTGGGTGCTACACCCAGGAAAGTGTGCTAATTCATCACTGGACACACACTCACCCAAACATACACAATATAGGGGAAATTTAGAGCAGCCAATTTTACCTTGAGTCCATGATTTTGGACTGTGGGAGAAAACCGGAGAACCTGGACATGGGGAGAACTTGTAAACTCCACCTATATTAGGATTCTAACCTGGAACACAAAGTCTGAGAGGTGAATGTGCTAACCACTAAGCCACCATACCACCCAGGAATAATGATAATATTACCAATTATTTGACTTAAAGTATATTTTTAAGGCTTAATACTATATATAGAAGTAATGTTAAGCTTGATAATTGATTATTTTTGTAGCAATGCAATTATAACTTTTTAAAAACGAACTAATGTTAAAATTCACACCTATTGTATATCTCTAGTTTAAAGCTACGCAGTCAGCTGTGAAAATACTTTGTGTTGTATTGTAATTACGTATGATGTATTAGTAAATAAAACACCTTATGCCTTTCTTTATAACAGAAGTTGAAATTACTTGTCTGTTTTTTTCTGTGACTTCATACAATTACATAGACTATATTGGCCAAAACTGGTCACCACTTTGCTTTTTTAACTTTGCTTTCACTCTTCTAAAAATACTTTATACAAAATTTTAAAGCATCTCTGTGAGATTTTGCTCATATATTCAAAAGAGCATTTGTGATTGCTGGCCTAGCTAAAAATCTCCATTGTAGTTTGTTCCAAAATTGTTTCATAAGATTGAGGTCAGGGCTCTATGTGGCCCAGTCCAGTTCTCCCACAGCAAACTGATTCAACCAAACACAGTCATGCTGAAACACAAACGGGCCTTCTTTAAACTGTTTCTGCAAAGTTGGAAGCATGCAGTTGACTAAATTACTAGACTAGGTACTTCAATTTCGCCCACTCATGGCCCAGCAAATATGTTTAGATGTAATGGATTTCTTCTTGGATGTAAAAAATAAAAAGTGTGGGTCCGTGTGGGTCTCGTCCGGGTTCTCCGGTTTTCTCCCACAGTCAAAAAACTGTGGAAAAACATTATTACAAAGATGGCAAACGGACTGAATAAAGCGCTTCAATTTTAAGATTAATAGGTGTGTCCCAATACTTTTGTCTATGTAATGTATATGTAATCACTCAGTATGACACTTTTTAAGTATTCTTTTTGCATGCTGTGCGTACACACACACACACGACCATGAATGATGTGAGCACACGTGCTAGGCGCAGTGGGCAGCTTTGTGCTCAAGGGCACTTCAGCCATAGTACTTGGTGGGACCAGTAATCGAACCAGGGATGTTCAGGTCACAATGCTGGTTCTTTCAACTGTGTTAGGATCTGGGACTTCTCATTTATAAAGGTCTATACACAGCTGGTCATTGTCTCATTATGACTATCTGGCTGGTCATCGTTCTGTTTGGTTTAAGACTAAATTAAAAGCTGATTATTGCCTTACCTTTGTGTTTTAGAGACTACACCCGGCTGGTTATCGTTTTTGTTATGACTTTTTAATACTATACTTTTAATAGTTTAATACTAGACTATGCCAGTTATTGCTGCTCGTTCTCCTTAGGTTTTGGACTATGTCTATGGTGTCAGAAAGGGTCCAAAAGTTTTGAGAACTTAAAAACAGAATTCGTAAGAAACTTTGTACGTGGCACATTTTTTTGCTCGCGCTTCTCATTTTTTTGCTCGCGCTTCTCATTTTTTTTACTTGCACTTCTTATTTTTTCGCTCGCACTACTTATTTTTTCACTCGCACTTCTTATTTTTTCGCTAGCACTTCTATCTATCGCCCCCTTGCGTTTTAAAAATTGCCCACGTTCGATTTTTGTATTTAGGACCCGTTTTAACAGGTGGGCGGGATCTAGACAGTAATTAGCTGCTCGAGAAAAGTCCAGCCCACCCAGCCATGCTTACACTATGACAAATTGTGGATTAACAAATTTTAAAAAGTGGGACTGGAAATTAAAATAATGAAAATTAAAATAGCTGAAAGAAGTAAACAAACTCTCAACTCATTTTTCAAAAACAAAACACATTTCGCGCAGATTCGCTGATGTCGCCGGATGTGTAGCGTGGCTGGGTGGGCTGGAATTATCTCAAGCAGCCAATTACTGTCTAGATCCCGCCCACCCATTAAAACGGGTTCTAAATACAAAAATCGAACGCGATCGCAAAAATGTGCAACGAAGAAAATTGCTTACAAATTCTGTTTGAGTTCTCAAAACTTTTGGACCCTTTTTGACGCCATACAGTACAGGCATGATGTGACAATAAATCAAATCAGACTAAATTACTGGTTAATCAGAAATGTTGAAGACTTCCGTATCTGAACACTTTTAAAAAGAGGAAACCAGGTGTTGCAGGTCTGTTTGTGTTGCCTTCTATTTGGGGCCTGAATGTGGGTTCAATTGTGTTATTACCTCATGTAACCACCTCAGCGCTGTTGATATATTATTAAAATTTGTGCTGCACCAGTTGGAGAGACGCAGCAGATCCTCAAACAGATTAAGTCTTGTGAAATCCTGTGAAAGTAGCCTCCAAAGCAAACAGAACAGTAACATGAGATTATGTGACGGAACATTTTGAGTATGTTCTCAAGGGATTATTAAAAAGCTTCGGCAAACGTTTGCTCACGTGTGCACACAACCTGACTCATTCTTTTCATTTACCATTAGGTGTTTATTGTCAGCGCTGACTTGAGTAATGTTGAGCATGCGTCAGTGCTGAGCTGCGACTCCGTGTGATGAATGTGTGTCCCTGAGAGACTTTACAATCCAGATAACTGGCTTTCTGAGTTCAAACGAACTGAACATGTTGGGTAACAGTCTCACACTTGCGCTTACAATGTCTGCCTTGTTTTGACCTATAGTACCGCCATCACTTTGTCGAATTGCTTGTAAATTTAGGTTGCTCGTACCCGAAAGGCACAGAGCATGCAGTCTTTTGAAACATTAGTTTACTGCAATTTGGATGTGCCTTCATTTTACGGCTTTTATGTAAGTTGTTTTTTTTTTTGCAATGACGGATTACTCTATTCTCTGGCTTTTAAAAAAAAGAAAAGTGACAGAGTGGTCCAGCCCTACTGACATCATACTGCATACATTTTGCATGTTCTTACCGGAGTTAAGGTGACCAGTTGCTCTGCAATATTGCAGCCTACTGCATCAGCTTTGTGGAAGGACACACTGCAAGATCTGAGCATTAGCATAAAGCGATCATGATGTTCCCTGGTGTTTTCACAGCACACACAGCAGACTGCACCAACACTCAGCACTGTGGAAGATGCCATTCGTTTTAACTTGCTTATGATGTGCAGGCTTTTGGTAGTTTAACAGTCACAGTATAAGTAGCAGTCTGATGAGCAATCAGCAGACTCATGTCTGCTTCTGTCTTCTGATAATTAGTAATCAGCTGTCAGACTGTGTGTGCGCGCACGTGTGCAGGCTCAAATATACATCAGTTTAGGCATGAGGATGCCATGTTTAAGCCAACCCTCGCATCCGCCATAGGCACATTTCATTTATTGATCAAAGATGGCTGACTTTTGGAGAGTTAAGCCGACATCCATTAGGGTTTTGCCAGAGGGCTTGATTACCTCAGAGCAGGGGTTTCCAAATTTTTTGCAGAGGGCCAAATTTGATAGTCATGATGCCTGTGGGCAAATAGTTTCTTCTGACGTTTTTTCACCAGAAAATGTATATAAACATACACACTGTTATAAAACAATTTCTATTGCCACTATTACCTTTATTTTTCAAATGGCAGTGTAACGGAATATAAGCCAGTCAGGTGTGAACAACTCCAAATTCTTTCATATCTGTATAACAAACTGTATAAAATATATTAAATTCAAGGTGTAAATTTAAATACCTTAGGTATATTAAATTTAAGGCCAGGCAGCTCTTCTGTTAGGTTTGTTGTTGTCAACATAAAAATCAAAATCACTAGTTGTGCAGTCTCCCATGCATCAGTGCTTTTATCACAGCCTAATGAATAATAATTAAAAGCCACTCCTCTGCCTTGTAAATATCCCACAATTTGTCCTCAACTCTCTGTGCCCCAAAAAGTATTGCCTGTCAGAGGCTCAAAGACCGATTTTAGAATGGTGCCGTCATCATTCTGAGGGGGCTAGCGAGCCATAAATAATACAAAACTGAAGTTGTGGGCCGTCTGGAAATTGACCCATGGCCCAGACTCTGGACATGCCTATATATATATGTATATATTCAACTTTTTATAATTTTTAGGAAATTATAGGATTTTAGCACTTATAGTCTTAGTCATAATTTTTTTAAAGGTATAGTGCTTGTATTGTACAAACACAGAAATCTGTCTAAAACAACACTTTTTTAAATTATTTTTTTTTTTTTGATTGACAAATACAAAATGGATATACTAGTTAAAATGCCGAACAGATCACCACCGGCACGTAGTCAAAGCTTAAGGGGTTTTTATTACTTATTCAGCCAACACTTCAGGCACAGGCACATACACTCAACAAGGCCAAATCATTTGTTGTGATTTTTTTTTTTATTTATTTTTTTATTTGACTAATTGAGTAAAACTGGACGGTTTTCTACGACACACCTGGCGATCTATCATCAGGCCTCTACCAGCCCAAGCGAACTCATGTCACACCATTACTCCTCTCTCTATTGGCTTCCTGTAGCTGCTCGTTTTCACTGCATGGTACTGACTCTGGCCTACAGGTCAATGGGTCTGGATCTACCCCCCTCTTACCTTCAATCTATCTTTCCTAAATACCCTCCGTCTCGTTCACTGTGCTCTAGTGATGATTCCAACTCACCGTGGTGCTAATTCTCACTTCATTCAACCGTTTAGCAGTGGTGAATGAAATGGTCTTTAGCAACTTCCTATTGGGGGATCAATAAAGCATTCTAATCCAACACCATCCATAAGGCTGACTTACTCAGTATCTTCTAAAAAACTTCTCAAAACACAAAAAAATTAAAAATATTGCATCCGAGCAGGTTTTGATGATACTATAGTCTAGCTGTTTTTTCCTAAACTACTGACTTGTGATGGCTCTTATTTGTAGTCACTTTGCATAAAAGTGTCGGCTAAATGACTAAATGGAATTGTTAATGTAAATGTATTGAAAATCACAGTCTTGGACAATAATCATACCATCAGAATCTGTAAACTTACCATCCCTACTCTCATGTTAAAGTGTCAAGATTCTATTTAGTAAAATGTACCAAATAATTTTGTTCATTGTCTCAAGTAAACAACTCCTCTAAATACCTGCTGTTCACCTCAAAATCAGCTTTACAAGTTGAGGGTGTTTACCAGATGTTGTTTCTGATTACGGCATATTTCTTTTCTCTGGCTTTTCCAGCTCTCTCTAAAGTGTCGGGCTCCAGAGGTGTCTCAGTACGTCTACCAGATGTATGACGCCGTGCTGAAGAATTAAATCACTCCATCTGCACGCTGTGCCCAACATTCCTGTGGTACAAGAACAGACTCCACCTTGTCTCATCTCCTCTCCAGTGTTTCTCTAATTCCCCCTCCTTATCTTTACCTTTTACAATATATCCACCACAAACATTCAGCTTTGACATTGTGTTGTGAATCATGGTGCAAGTGCTCAATTATTGTGCCTCTTGTTGGCGTACTTCCTTGTTATTAATAAAAAAATAGAGTGATTTAAAATATTTGCAGGCTTACACTCCACATGCTCTTACCATTCCACAGATCTAATTGTAGTAATGATTTCCGGTTGGTAACCAGCTGTGCAGTTACAGTTTGACGGACTGTTCGTGCCACACAACAGGGACCACAGAGGTTTTAAGCCAGCCCTAGTCCTCAGTATGAGCCAAATCGGGAGGCAGTTTGAAGATTTGCTGAGTGCTGGAGAGTTCAGGTGAATGCACATGTACTCATTTATAGCCAAAACGTCAGAACCACTACATTTAAGCTTTTAGGGATAAGTAACAATAGTTTGTGTATTTTCATGTGTATTTTTTAGCATTTTCATTATCGTTGTAACTAAAATTGGAACTTCAAAGTACTCTATCCTATCCAAACAAATCAATGCATTTGATTTTGATTCCAAAGAGGGACTGATATGCCATTATTCAGACTATTACCTACATGCCTAGTTGTGTAAATCAAGTTTACTAATTACAAAAGCTATTTTTTTTTTGGTGGGATAAAAAACATGTTTCGGCCACTACCTAAACCTGGTCGCCAAACCAATCTTCTGAGATTCATATGAGCTTCTTGATGACACTGATCACCCCACGTCTTATTCCAACCACTGCCAACATAGTGGCATATTATTACTCACAGTATATACAGTAGATGTTATTTAAGACACTCGTAAACACTCCATGTATCTGTTTTCATTCCCAGACTGAGGGCAGTCAGTTGTGATTTTTAGCTCAGTGTGATATTGTGTACTGTGATTATATAAGTCAAATTGTTCGCTGCATCTGAATAGATGGTCAAATTGGGACATTTCAATATCTAGTTTGCATCAGACCTCAAGGCAAAACGATGCTTGTAAGCGTGTACGGTGTAGTAAATGGAATTTGTATTTTGTTCCCCTGCTGGATATTAGCCATGTTAATGCCCTTTGCCATTTCGGATTAGTGTGCAGTAGCATATTTATTTTGCTGCCCGAATAATATATTGTGCTTGAGCAATAATGATGATGATGCTTGGTAAAATCTTTTCCGAATTGTTCAGCTGTGCTTATTACCAATGTTTTGTTTCATGTATTTTTCATTTTTGAATAAATCTAATAATAAAATGGCCACAAGACTGTGTTCTGGCCCATCTCTTTGAGCCTGTAATAGTATTCTGAGATGACACGTTTGATAACAGTGACGTGGGTGCCAGCTCTGATGCTGCTTGTGGCCCATAGTCCCTCTGTTCTATTAAAGCTTCCCCACTGAATACTAAAAGGCACTCGACTGGCGCACAACAAGCCCGTACTGTGGCAGTTAAGGTGCATATTTCAACACTGAGTAGCCAGGTAATTTTCATGCCATCACATTAGTTACTGATGATGTACACTCAGCTATTGGGTTATATACAGTATAATCAAAAGTTTTGGGACACAAGTCTTAGTAGTTCCCAGATTTGAGAAGTTTTATTTGGTCCCTATGACACAGGTGTATAAAACCTAGCCTTGCATTATTGTACTTATAAAATAGGTAATTTGTGTCTTGGTTTCTCTCATTTTTTATCAACTGCATTCTGTAATTTGGCCACTAGATGACAATATTTAATTGTTCGAGAAACCAGAAAACTGTTACTTCGCGATCAACGTTCACTTTAAAAACCGGAGTATGTTTGTAACTGTTTTAGAAGTGTACTCTGCTTCGAATCGTGCCCAACACCTCGTTCCCATTATTTGTTCACAATAATTCAGCCCTCTCGTGCCTTATTGCTTTAATATGCTGCTCCCTGTACAAAAACATTTTATGGAAGGCCTTTATCTGTGGTAGCATGGCTGTGCCTTGTGCACAAAGGAATGTTCAAGGCATAGTTGGGTGTAAAAGAATTTTACTCCACCTAAAGAATTTGTGCTAATAATTATGGAGGGTTTTATGAAGAAATAGAACAAAGATTGCAAGTTCAAGTAACTTATTTATATAGCGCTTTTTACAACAATGTATTGTCACACAGCAGCTTCACAGAGTTCAAAGCCTAAATCCCCAAAGAGCAAGCCGAAGCGACAGTGGCAAGAAA
This sequence comes from Xyliphius kryptos, assembly GCA_025769995.1. Classification (NCBI taxonomy): domain Eukaryota; kingdom Metazoa; phylum Chordata; class Actinopteri; order Siluriformes; family Aspredinidae; genus Xyliphius; species Xyliphius kryptos. The sequence continues at coordinate 5,927 of JAOUQT010301784.1, read as the reverse complement.
AAAACTCCCTGATATGTTATTCATAGGAAGAAACCTTGGGGGAACCAAGGCTCAGTGGGGGACTCCTCCTCCTTGAGCGGCCGCTCAGAGTAGCAGCATGAGGGTAGGACAGCCATGTACAGATTGTGTATCGATCAGTTCATGTGTGTCCATATAATCCATTAATGTCCATATTAAACAATAGTAAAAATTATATAAGCTATGAGTCCAGGACTGCAACACTGTCAGTCCAACAGAAGTCCATATTCCTTTCCATAATCGTCATATTCGCAGCGCAGTGCCATAGACAGGGAGACGGAGACTCCTCAATGCTAATAAAGCAACATGATTATGTAATAAATGTAGTATGATTGACACACAGTGCAGCATGTGACTCCGGCAGAGCTGACTAGAGCAGCAGAACTAAAAGGGGCAGATCCTGCAGACTACTAAGTCGAAAGGGCCCCTCGGAATAGCATCATATAGTGCCACACCCTCTACTAATAATGAGCAGGGACGTGAGATGCCTCCAGAGACTATTCCAGATCACCAACCCAACAAAGCCAAACTTGAGACCTTTCACCTTTATCTACAGGGGATTAATTGAACGCAAATGTAAACAGATGCAAGTGAGCTCCACTCGTTTAGCAAATGCTCCTCTGAATAAATAGGTAAAAATCCACAAATACTGTATATGCTCTAAAATCTTGTACAAAGCTTTGCTAGAAGAGTGTAAGCTGTCTGAAAATTGCAACATATGGGCGGGACTTTAACGGGATGTCATTAAAGTGGGTGTGTACAGTAGGAGGCCCAAAATTTTATCAATGTGCAATGTGTATTCAGCGATTATAAAAGTTTTTATATGTGTTTTTGTTTATGGTTAGGGCATTGTTTGTTGCAATTACCTGTAATGTTTAGTTTTAAAACCTTTAAGGCTACAAATAAATCAAGACCCCTATCTATTTTAATATAGTTTTTATGCCTGGCCTTCTAATTCATACAATTCTGGTTTTAATTGGCCCAAATTATTAACAAATGAAGTCTTAGATCTTGAGGACAAACCTTACCAAATTTGACTAAGACTCAATAATGACTTGCAAACAAAACTGTACACTTTTATTTGAAGTAAAGTTTACCTCTAACATTCCTTTAAAGGCTGTTTCTCGTCTCAGGGAATAATGCTGACACTGATGACTTGCCCGCACCTGTATTAACTTCTGTTCTGATGCCTCTGATGTCAAGTGACGCAGAGGCATGAGCATATTTGTTTATCAGCATATGTCCTGTTCCTGTCTTCTTCACGGCCCATTTCCATTTTAGATGGCAAACCTCTATATAAGATTTCAGTCAGCCAGATGGTAACCTTTAAAAGCCTGCTTTCAGCTGGAAATGTCCACGAATCAGTGAGCCGTTGTGTTGTCCCACACCTGGACACATCTGTCTACGGAATGCGTGAGGGACGCGGTCACAGGTATGGACCACGTGGTTACTTAGCAACAAGGGGAAAAGTCTGGGTTGCTAAGAAACAGCCGTGGTACTGCTGCGTGTTGAGATTCGCAGCATGGTTTTATAGTAACGGAAAGAAAAGTGTTTTTAAGTGCACAAAATATTTGCAAAAAAAAATTGGAACCATAAAATGTCAAACCAAATGGAAACCATATAGTCTTGGGTATGACTATTATGTTTCCCTCCCTTTATAATAAACACGACTTTGATAACTTTAACAAGTCTTTCCATAAGAATTTTAAATGCATTTTGTTTTTTTAAAAAGCGTATATCCTAAAGGCCTATTGGTCAGAAACGTATGTTAGTTAGGCGGCATGGTGAAGTAGATGATGGCGCTCCCGTCGCACAGCTCCAATGGGCCCGGTTTGTTTCAAGACTCCATCCCCTAGCCCTGGGTCTGTTTTCTTTTTATTTACATGGGATTACTCTGGTTTCCAAGTTTACTTGTGCTTTCAAACAATATACCACTAAGTAACTGAACATGACCAATTGCCCTTCAAGAATCAATAAATGTATCAATATGTAGGCAGCAGGTTCCAGACCCAAATAAAAATGTCTGATGGATACTTTACTGGGGGACAGTGTTTCATATTGGTCCGCGCTCTGGGTGGCTGTACTAATTTCCAATTTAAAATTACAATTAGCAGTCTGGCTATCCTCCACCATCCTCTACTGTTGACCTATGCAGGTTGGATTCATGTTTACACCAATTCTGAACCCTAAATATTTTTATTTATCAAACCAGTGACCCATTACCTTGCAATCTTCACATTCTGTGTTTAATATTTACTTTTCTGGTGCACATTTTTCACGCTAAAATACCATTTTACAACTAGCAATCTGGGCGGCGCAATGGCTTAGTGGTTGGCACATTCGCCTCTCAGCACTGGGGATTCCTAATTCAAATCCCAATGTGGGTGAAGTTTCCATGGGTTTTCTCTGAGTTCTCTGGTTTCCTCCCACAGTCCAAAAACATGGATTTAAGTTGAGTTGAATGCTCTAAATTGCCCCATATATTGTGTGGCTGTGTGTGTGTATCCAGCAATAGATTGGCACCCTGTCCTGGGTGTAACTGCCCAGCGCCCAAGAAGTTCTACAATGGATGGGCATGGGGAACGCCCCTGTGAACCAAGTAGAGGAATAAGCAGAAGATAATGAATGAATTAATTTACAATCAACAGCTGGAAGATTCTGGAAACTCTTAACTATGAAACTTCATGGAACTCCACAGAAAACAGAGCTAAGTCAAACTTTTCTTTATTCCTTGTTCGGCTTTTTTTTTTCACCTACAGAGAGAGAGAGATACGTTATGTCGATTCTTCTGTTTGTCCTAGATATTCAATGAAATTAACGTCTGTGTAAATCTACATACCAATACCAATGTCTAATCATTAGTGGGGTTGAGGTCTGAATACATCAAAATATTAAGTTGTCAGCTGTCTTTTCCCCCAAATGCTGCCACAACATTTAACTTGTTTTTGCTTTGACCTCATAACTTATTACTGTAACTCAACTGAATCCAACTCATTTCAGGTACTCTGGCACAATGGGAGACCATTTCTGTTTAAAGTTCAGTTTTCTCTAATGTAACCTATTCTCATTTGGAGAAGCACGTAATCCTGTACTAGGGTAGCAGGGGGGTTCCCCATGTCCATCCAGACGAGAACGTCTCGGGCGCTGGGCAGATACACCCAGGACAGGGCACTCACTCACACAGCCACATACACAAACTCAGTTTAGAGCATTTAATTTACCTTGTATCCATTCTGAGTTTTTGGAATGTGGGAGAAAACCGGAGAACCTGAAGGAAACCCACGCGCACATGGGGAGAACATGGAATCTCCACCCTGACTGGGATTCGAACCGGGAATCCCCAGTGTTGAAAGGCGAATGTGCTAACTGTGCTGCCATCATATAGTGTAATTGAAACAAAACTGTGGAATGTCCTTCCTCAATCTTAAAGTCTCTGTTCTTTATTCTCCTACTTTAATACTCAACTTAAAACCCATCTCTTGTCCCAATACTTCTACTCCTCCCTTCTGTCATGATTATTATTATTTTTTGGATCTTTTGTAAAGTGTCCTTGGGACACTATATACTGCTACATAAGTCCAACTTATCATTATAAGTTAATTTGGGCTTAATTAGGGATGGTTAATTGTTAGCCTGCTTGCCCCTTGGCACTGGGGAGTCCTGATTCGAATTCCGATCTGGGTGGTGTTTCCACCCAGTAGTGGATTAGGTGTAAGAAAATGAATGAATAAATGAATGACTGGATGGAGGAATGAAAATGGATGGAAGTTTCATTGAATATTGCCATTTTTCTTCATATAACTGAGGTCAAAAATGTGTGTCCCAAGCCCGGTAGAGCGTGAAGTCAAGACCAATGCCTGAAACATTCTCCCCTGGATGGGCATGTGGAACCCCCCATGACCCTAGTGAAGGATTAAGCAGAAATTAATGGATGGAAGTTTGATTGGATATTGTCTTTTTTGTCGTTTATCCAAGGTCAAACGTGTCTAATATGCTAAATCATCACTGTGGCGACCCCTAATTAATATGGGGTAAAATGCGGAAAGAAAAATAAATGTGTGACAAACTGAGTGCCCGGTGATAGATTGGTGCCCTGACCTGAGTTTATCTGTCCAGTGCCTGAAACATTCTCCCCTGGATGGAAATGTGGAACCCCCTGCATCCCTAGTAGAGGATTATTCATTCATTCATTATCTTCCACTTAATCCTCTATTAGGGTGCCGTGGGGGTTTCCCATGCCCATCCAGGGGAGAACATCCTGGAAGCTGGGCTGATACACTCAGAACCAATCCATCGCTGGGCACACACTCACTCACACACATTATACAGGGCAATTTAGAGCATTTAACTTGACCTAGAATCCAATGTTTTTGGACTGTGGGAGGAAACCGAAGAACCTGGAGTTCATGGAAACTTCACCAAGATCGGGATTCAAATCCCGAGCGATGAGAGGCGACCGTGCTAACCGCTAAGACACTGTGCTGCCAAGGATTATTCATTCATTTCTCTCAGCACTGGGGGGGTCTCAGTTCGAATCCCTATCTGGGTGGAGTCTGCATGTTCTCCCTGTGTCTGCATGGGTTTCCTCCGGGTTCTCCGGTTTCCTCCCATATTCCAAAAAACATGAAGGTAAATTGAATGCTCTAAATTGCCCTTTATAGTGTGTGAGAGTGTACCCAGTGATGGATTGGCGTCCTGTCCTGGGTGTATCTACCCAGTGCCCGAGATGTTCTCCCCTGGATGGGCATGGGGGAACCCCTGCGACCCTCATTAAGGAATAAGCGGAAGATAATGAATGAATGAATGAATGAATGAAGTATAATAGCTGGATGGACGAAAGTTTGATTGGATATTACCATTTTTGTCAGTTAGAGAAGGTCAAAAGTTTTAGGGAATCTCGGTACCCTTCTTAAAAGACACACAATCTTTTAGCAGCATTGCAGAACCCTCGACAATGAGAGTGAAATTAGTCCAGCGTGCTGTCAATGTACTTTGTGCTGCTCACAACTGCAAGGTATTTTATTGTCATAGCTCGAGTCGGATTGGAGGCGGAGACCCTTCACACACACACACACACACACACACACACACACACACACAGGGGAGGGAGAGATTGAAATACACACGACCATCCTTCATTTTTCTGCGATCTGCGTAGAGAGCAGCAGCTCTGAGGCGATCAGCAAGGTCGCGTCCTTCCTGCCATTGCTGCTGCACGCCGTGATTTGCGCGGGAACCTGTTGGGCTCCGGTTACGCCACCGAAACCAAGAGGATGTCCCCTCAGGAGCGAAGCCGCTACTGCTGCCGGAGGCACCTGCAATACCTCCACACAGTGCGAGCAGCCGCCGTCCAAAAGTGCTGAGAAGTCGTTCGCTGTTGGCGCAGAATCGAGCTTCCAGCCTGCCGTGGAGGTAAACTACACCACCGCCTACATAACAAAACCCACGATAACGCGCGAGGGTGGGGCAAAACCCACCAAAACATTCTTATAGTTGTGCCTCAGACACGCAGGGTTATATCTCTAACCTGTAATAAAGCTTCAACACCTTCAATTAACTACATTTCATTGTGTTAGTGTGACCAACACTCATGAACTCGTTTGTTAATAGTGAATATGACTACAGTATCTCACAAGAACATGTTTTTGATTCATAACATCTATGTTTTATTAAAACATTTTAGTAAAATGAGTTTTTTTATGATGCATTATGTTAACTGTTTACTGTTTTTAAGCCAAACTTTTGTTTATATATTATACACTGCTCAAAAAAAATCAAGGGAACACTTAAATAACACATTCTAGATCTCAGTGAATAGAATATTCATTCATTATTCATTCATTATCTTCCGCTTATTCCTTTATAAGGGTCGCGGTGGGGTTCCCCATGCCCATCCAGGGGAGAACATC
>JAOUQT010301776.1:0-15999 GCA_025769995.1 Xyliphius kryptos | reverse complement strand
GCAGAAGCACTCCTTTATAGGGGGGTCTTGCTAAGTGCCTCTCATTTCTACCTGTTGTCTGGTCCATTTGCACAACAAGTGAAATTAATTCACAATCATTGTTGCTTCTTAACACTTCAACTATGAGAGACAAAATGACTCAGAAAAAAATATATTTTGTAAATACTAATTTATTAGTAAATTATGGTGAAAAATAAGTATTTGGTCAATGACAAAAAGTCAAAACTCAATACTTTTAACATTTGTTGGCAGTGACAGAGGTCAACCATTTCCTGTAAGTCTTCACCAGGATACATGACCCTTTTAAACACAGATCAGTTGTCCTGACTCCTTTGCAAAAAAAATGCCCCAAAGCCTGATGTTTCCACCCCCAAGCACCATAGTAGGTATTGTGTTCTTTAGATGCAGCTCAGCTGTCTTATTCCTCCAAACAAGATGAGTGTTTGATTTTGGTGATTTCATCTTACCACATGATATTCTTCCAATCTTCCAATGCCGCGGCACTGATCAGGGTTGATTAAAGCACCTGAAGCGGCTTTGCCTAATGACTGTGTGCCGCCTTATAAGCTGCTCAGTCGCACACCGCAGGGAGAAAGACCCACCATGGAGCTGGTGAGAGGACTCAGCACGGCTACCGCAACAACTGTAACAGCTCTGCATGTATGTAGTCGAGTTGGGTCACTAAATAAAGCCAGATTCATGTGTTGCACTCCAGTCTCCGGTCCTCATCTTTTCCACCCCGCGACACTGGTGCCAAAACCTGGGATGGATAAGGACGCACGTGGCCAGGACGTAACCTGCGAGCTGCGACCCGACCCAGGCCACTGGCTGTCGCTGGAGGCGAAGCAGAGGTGGACGGGGCGAGAGAGAGAGCGGTGCAAGAGAGCAGAGAGAAATGGGGAGGCACGGAACACACCTGCGGCAGGACTGCTAGAGACCTGCCTCTTTGTGTGGCCATCGGCACGGGAGTGCGGAAGAGCCTTACGTAGACCGGGATGGCACGCAAGTGGCCCTACACTAGATGACGTCATGAGCTCGTGGGCAGACTGATTGTGAGACGTGTGCATGGGGGTGAGAAAAACGCGGCAGCTTGGTGGTGCTGGGGGAAGTTGCAAAGCCACAGCGCCGATCAGGGTTGATTAGTGCACCTGAAGCGGCTTTGCGTAATGACTGTGTGCCGCCTTATACGCTGGTCAATCACACACCGCTGGGAGAGAGACCGACCACGGTGCTGGTGGGACAGAGGACCCAGCACGGCTACCGCAACAACTGTAACAGCTCAGGATTCTGTATGTAGTCGTGTAAGGTCACTAAATAAAAACAGTTTGTGTGTCGAAATCCTGTCTCTGGCCCTCATCCTCATTCACTCATCCAATCATTTTAGTGGGAGCTTTAATAGGGTGTAGTAAGAGTCACAGTCATAAATCAGACAATGTCAAAAATTGTCAAAGATTATTATGAAAAACCTAGAAATGTTTTTGTGTTTGAATTCGGCCTTAGGTGCCATTCGGGTGTTTAAACTGATCATCGCAACCCTAAACCTATTTAGATAAGTATCTTCAGACATGACTAGTTGCATGTTATTATACCATATATAATTAATGGCCTAATTGTGTGGTAGCATGAATAAAATAGAATACCTTAAATACTTTATATGGACAAATGATTAGGGACAGACCTCAAAATCATTTAATTTACGTGCTTTATTCAGTCCTACTCTGTATAAATAAATCCACACATTACCAGCACAGTAAAAAAAAGTTTAAGGAAACAAGTTTACATGTTTTGTACAAATATAAGTCATTTATTAATCTAAAAATGTGTTTATGCAAAAAAAAAAAACAAAACATGCACACTAATTTTATTAGCAAATGCGCAACCACACCCAGATTACTTCTAAAACCCACCAACAGCTGCAATTCCCCAGTAATTTATAGATGCTTTTCTAACCTGAAAAACTTGATGTTCATATGTTCAACTATTTACTGGCTGTATATTTCTTCATTCAAACAGCTTGGAGCATTTAATTAACTTACAAATAGGAGGCCATTCGATTGAAAAAATACATACTATTTGTTTTTTTTACCCATGTTCTGATCAGGTCTAGATGGGTTTTCTTTGGGAATTCACAAATTTGTGTAACTGTTTGTCAGTAAGTCTTGTGTGTTTATATTAAGTCTTATTTCCTTATTGATCTGCAAAAAAACAGTCACACATCTATTTCACAACAAGACTAGCCTGCATCTGTGGTATTTTAATAACTGTGCTGTTTGTCAGTCCCAGTGAAACTACAGTAAAATGAATTGTCATGTTTGAATAGGAACCTGGTACTTCATACACTGAGAATTAATCTTTAGATAGGTGCTGAAGTCAGCAAAGCATGCTGGAGCCAGTCACAGGGTCAGAAGGGTTATTTACTTTTACCTTATTGTGCAGTGTGAACATTATGAGGCAAAATCATTTTACTTCCACCAACAAATGAACTCCACATGGTTAAAGGTCAGTACAGATCTTTGAGTGCGCAGAGTGAAGTGTAGCCATGAAAGCTTTACACAGACATTAACCCAAACTCCTACAAACAGCTCCGAAGTTTTGTACTTACATGGTTATTAAGTCTTGTGGTTTCGCCTGCGTATCGATATTCATTTATACGTTCTCCTTGAACACTGGACGAATCTGCACCGTTAATAACCGCGTTACGAGCCATTTCTTCCCACAACTATAAACATTCAGAGGCCGACTGAAGCGAAACACAACGCTTGTTTAAATCGCTTCCGGTTTGCTCTGTCAAAAGCGGGGCTGTGTGACGTAACTGAGTGCAACCGTAATACTCCGTTTATTCCGCTGATCGCATCTTCACTTTATATCAACTATTGTTTTATTTACCTCAAACACCAAACTACAAATGACTGTTAACAAACACGTATCTCTCGGGAGCAACATTGGTCATTAAATTATAAGCAATATATCGTATTTCTATATAAAAGCTCTATGCGGCGCGTCTATTCCAAGAGTGTGGACATGACGGAGCTCAAAAACTGTACAAAAAATGTTTACTCTCACTTATTTATTTATTAAAAAAAAGCGTTTTCTACTTTTCTACTCGCAGCTCTATCTGATTGGTTTACTTTGTTGTTAGAATAAAGACCCACTTATAAATTGTTGTTGTATTTAAACTAACTATATATTTATTTGTCTGTTTTCTGTCTGTTTATGTCTTTATCTGGTATCCTCTTCCATCCTCTCCTTTTAAAATCCACTTATGGGGAGGCACGTCTGGCTTGACAGACAGAGCAAGCGGCCACTGTGGGGAGGCCAACCCATCTTCCTAGAGTGTTTATAAAACCCCAGTGGGCGTGCCCTAAATCAGTTCACATCTGCTTCTGCAGCCTTGCATCCGTTTTTACAGCTCTCCGACTGATTAAGCATCGTTAAACTGTCTGCAGAAAGACCTAACTTTTTGGATTAGGTGTGGAGCCAAGAGGAACATGCCCACAGACTTTTTTGCCCTACTTCTGGCGTACATGCTCTCGGGCCTATCCATAAGCACCAAGAAACCACAGTCGTGAAACTGCCCAGCCACATGAGGCGCCATCATCGCAGCGAAGGATACCCATCCTCTCTGAGTCATGTGTATGGGTTCTAAGCATGCAGAAGAGGCAGTAGCTCAGACAGACGGTTGTACTCACTGCCATGTGCTGCCAAGAAAGCTGCTCCGTTGTCGCTTCAAGGTTGCCGCCACGCTAGGTAATGAACACCACGACTCCGAATCTGAGAAGTCCGCCAGCATGCCTGTTGTGCAAGCCCCCCAGACCACCATTGGACCTGAAACACGGCCTGCCCAACCACAAGGTTTCAGGAATTGTGTCGAACGGGATGGGGAAGCCTCCGGCTGTGGAACCCTTCATAGCCAGGCACCTTAAGCCATTGTACAGTGGTCTTCTGGTGCCATCCAGATCAACCCTCCTGGAAAAAAATGGACCACTTTACAGCCTCCATCACAGGCCTCTGTGCCAGTGTGTGAGCCTGGGTGGGCTTACACGCCCCAGACCGCGTCACGAACACTGTTCATGGAGGTGATCGACCTTCAATTCATCATGAAACCCTCTCCTTTCAGTGGAATAATCAGCTCTTGCACAGTTGTGATCACTAAGCCACTGCTAGCAGAGGAAATCGCGTCCCTTTTATGCAAAGGTGCGATTCAAATCATTCCGCCAGGCGAAAGTCACGTGGGTCATTACTTACAGTATTTCATAGTCCCAAAAAAGGACTGTGCACTCTGTCCGATTTCTGAACAAAAGCTTAAGGAAGTAGAACTTGCAACATACTCTCATTCTATTGGTTCATATGCCCCCACACAAAAAGTTTATATGTTCCGCACACAGCAGTATGTGTTAGGAGTACACAGTTCTTCCCTTCAGGCTCTCACTGAGCCCATGTCTGTGCGTGGACGTAGCACTCGCTCCCCTAAGACTAGCGTGGCTGAGGATTGCTACTACCGTGGTGCTACTGTATATGCATGTCCTGAACCCCCCACCCCGTCTGATCCTCCCCACTCTGGCCAGAGTAAGAGAAAAGGGTCTGTCATTCATACTGATAGCTCCAAGATGGCTCAAAGCGTCCTGGCTCCCGGATATCATGTCTTTTCTACGCGCAGCCGTGGACCTTCCCGATTTATGTGGACTTTCTGTCACAAGCAAACAGGGAGCTATTCCACCCTCACCAAGAGTGAGTGGCACTCTGGGCTTGGCCCCTGAGCGGTCAAACCTCTAGGATTACCTCCTTGTGTTATCACTATGTAAGCTGTACAGTTGTGTGTGTTTGAGAGGTGGAGTTCTGATAAAGAGTGAGTAGCTTATCAGAGCTCTATGCATCTCGTTCCTTCAGAACCTTATGGATAAGTAAGTTCTTCTCTACCATTAACGTCTATTTAGCGGCTATATCGGCCTGTCATGTCAGTTCCGACCATGCATCTATGGGGTGCCACCCCCTTACATGCATGTTTATGAAGGGTGTGTGGCAAGCCCTGCCCGTTGTGAAACAGATTGTCCTGAACTGTGACCTGTCACTGCTGTTTGAGATTTCTCAGCATCCCCCTTCAAGCCACTAGAGGACGTCAACTTAAAGCTTCCGTCGGATAAGACAGCGCTTTTACTGGCTCTCGCCTCCGTGTAGCATGTCCGTGATCTGCATGCTCTCTTGGTCCACCCATCATGCATGCGCTTCTCCCTGAACAGGTAGAGAGTTGCACTCAGGCTTCTGGAGCTGTGGGCGTTTCACCCACTCTCTTTCTCCTTGGCTCTCCACATGTATCTGAGCAGGACTGCAGCATACAGGAAGAGTGACCAACTCTTCAACTCATGGGCTCTTCTTCATATGTCTTGACCTGACCACGTCTGCGGTACTCTGCGCACTCTTGCTTTGTCTGGCAAGCCAGACTCAGTGCAATTACTTGCTTCCATAAGGTTGGTAGCAGGTGTCCCTCCCCATAGGTGAAGCTCTCCACTCAATGATTTCAGAGAACTGTGGTTATCTTTTGTTTTATTTACTTGTCTTTTTTATTTTCTTATTTATTTATTTATTTATTTTTTTTTTTTTTTACTGTTTTTACCTTGATTTTATGTTCATATTTTAAACTGCCTTGTTTTATGAATTTGTCTCACTAAAATGCTATCAGAAATGTAGCAGTAATTTGTTATTATTATGCGTGTAAGTATTAGTTTGTTTTTTATACTCAGTTAAGTTTGTTTCCCCTAATATTGTATTCTTTTATGTTTGTGTGTAAGTTTGCTTGTTTTTAGTCAGTACAAATTTTTATTATTATTTCAAAAGATTTTGTAATTTTGTAAAGGTTTATACTATCATTGTCTGTTTATGCATATGTAACACACTATAATAACTTGCATTGCTACAAATCGTAATAATAAAAATATTTAAAATAGTTTGTGCAATAAAAAATGCTTCACTGTTTATGAACTTTGTTTTACGCTTTGACAGACAGTAAACATAACAGTACAGTAGGCTTATCTGAATAGTAATGCCGACATACTGCATACTAGTCTGCCACGCAGTATCCATGCAAAAAACAACAACTCATTATTCGTTAATTAAATAAACTAACAATAACATAGCGAAGGGCTTTGTTTTAATTATTTATTTTTAAATCAACGAATAATTGGTTTGTTTTTTGTTGCACTGCATCTTGACAGTTTCTTTAACCAATGAGAACGGGGCAACGTCCAAACACCAGCATACTTCTGTACTAAACACTATGGAAACAGAGTACGCATCCTCTCTGTTTGGATACTGCGTAGTAGGTTAGTATGCAGTGCACGACGCAGGCTGAGCGTTCCATGTGTGAGGCCTGGGTGAGCGGGTTATGGAAAATGGCGACGGCGGAGCCGGTGAGTCAAATGTGTTTGAACGAAAAGTCTTTTTTTTCTTATTAATTTGCTATTACATGTCTTTCGCTCAACAAGAAAGCTTGTGTATGTGAAATTTGCTATTGGTCGCGTATTAATTGTCAGCTCTAGTGAAACTTTGGTAAAGTTAACGGTTATGTTTGAATGGGGATCTCTAAATAACTTCACTCAGTCACCACAGAGCTTTAGGTTAGTGGCTTGTTTTGGGAATGGCTGCAGCCAGTAAGGCAGTATGACGCTGTTCAACAGCTAAATTAGACATTTGCCCGTTGTTAAATAATGGTATAAACAACAGTTTATGCATGAATTGTACTTGCAAACGGCGTGGTTATCATGAACAAAGTATTAAAAAAGAACACATTAAAAGTTTGGTCTGCGAGCTGTGTTTATCCCAACACTTCGTGAATAACGTTACATGCCTCCATATGTACCACATGTTACTTTTGTTTGTTATGTAAATGTGTGTTTAAAACTTGAAATACAGCAATTAGTGTTCATTCGTAACTAGACTGCCACGACATCCTATAGCTGCCTGTCGTGAGCATCTATTTTAAAAGTTTATATTAACACAAGCAGGCTTTTATATAAACTAAACTACATACTTAACTGTCATGGGTTTAAATCAATACCTAAACTCCTTCTCTAAATCAAACTTACTTTGTTTGAACTTTGTTAAATTTTGTTAACCAGCTGTTTGCTTAATGCTGAAATTGAAAGGTGAGTGAATTAAAACTAACATTTTAGTGCTGGTTTGGTGCTTATGCTGAAATTGCACAAATGATAACAGTGTCAGGCTATTAAAAATGTGTGAAACTAAATACCAATACACATTAACAAAATTAAAAACTTTAGTCATTAGCTTAAGCATATCACACAGGTCACAATAAGTAAACAAAATACATCTTTAATAATTGTTCATTTTTATTAATACATCATATATTTAATTACATTAATGCAATAATTTTGACAGCACTAATTAACAGATTGGGTTATGTTTTTATGCCAGGTTATGTCAGTTTTTTTTTTTCAGTGAAAATGACCAAAATGTATAATAAATATATACTGTATTATATTTTAAGTTACAATGAGATGTTTTGTTTTCTAACAGCTGTTTGTGTTTTTAGAAAATACAGCCTTAAAATATTTTTAAGTTTGTTATGTTTAAGGATTTTTTTGTGATGTGGTCTGTTTTTAGTTTTTCTGAGCATTTGCATTACATCTTTAGTGAGTTAATTTTGCTGATGTCATTCTGCTCAATAACTTTTGTAAAAGCATTGTGTAAATAAATCACTTGTTATGAAGTCTTGATTTTTGCCAAAAGCTTTGTACACTTAACACAACAGACTTGATCACTCCTACACCAAATGTAGAGCAAAAAAAATATCACTGTGTTATGTAATAAATGATTTACTCTGAAATACATTGTATTTCATTGTGCTATCGTTTGAGCGTTAGTTGCAATAACTGTAACCCTGCTAAATACTTTTATATTCCATGTCTGAAGGAAATAATTGCAGACCCATCTAAGAGTGAAGAGGAGAACTCCGAGGAGACAAGCCAGGAGATTGTCAACCCTGACTGTTACATCAAACATCCATTACAAAACAGGTCAGCCATGAGCCACTGCCAACTGTCCTTTGCTAATATTCACATGACTTCATCTTCTGCACTATTCATACTTTATCTGATGGCTGCGTCATTTTGTATTGTTTGTGCTTTCGTCACTGTTTCATATTATACATTTATTGTGTTTTTGCAGGTGGTCTTTGTGGTTTTTTAAAAACGATAAGAGCAAAACGTGGCAAGCAAACCTCCGACTGATTTCCAAATTTGACACAGTAGAGGATTTTTGGGCGTAGGAGTTTCTGTTTGCTTGATACTACATAAAAGTTTATTTTGTAAACGTTTAAGTTGATTGTGTATTCTGTTTCAATAGACTTTATAATCATATACAACTGTCCAGCAATTTGATGTCAGGGTGTGACTACTCACTGTTCAAGGTCAGCTTTAATTTTAAAGCTCTCTCTCTGTGTCTAATGTAGGTATGATGAGAGTTTGTTTTGCATTTTGGAATGCAATTCAAAATACTTTAAATGTCAGCTTATAATTTTACCTTATATGTTGCAGGATGGTATAGAACCTATGTGGGAGGATGAGAGAAATAAGAAGGGGGGACGTTGGCTCATCACCCTCAACAAACCACAGAGAAAACTTGACTTGGACCGTTTTTGGTTGGAAACGGTAAGCATTTCAAGAACGCTTTTTGAAACTGCAAAATTTATAGCAAATAGCCAATTAACTAATAGCATTGTGTCCACATGCGTTTACCAAACCAGGTCAACCGATATGTTTTTCAAAGGTCATATTTCAGTTAGTATATGTGTGCCATTTGCCAGTTATTAGGCAGAAATAATTTTTTGAATAACGTTTTCCAAAAATAACTATATCTTAAAAGAGAAACCCTTGACAGACACACCTTTATGCATTAGAGCAGTTTCTATCTATTTTCAATTACAAGGAGAACTTGCAAACTTCAAAGAAAGAACCTTGTCCACCGTGCTTGGGGAAAGATGTGAGACACGAGAGCATAACATTTAGCACATTGTAAATCACTATCCATGTCAATGTTGCTTTTTCAAATGTTTTTTTTTTTTTATTGGCAAGAAATTTTACATGCTTTCACTGTCAGTCGTTTTATGTTATTGTAATGTGACGACTTGGGGTTAAATGTAAGCATTAATGACTCCAACTGTATCAGACAAAAAAACAAGAAGAATTTCAATTATAGTTGAGAATAGAAAAGCAGTAACATACCTCAAGCCGCATGCATCCTATATACCATGTATGGTGTCCAACAATACCTTGCCATTGGACCATTTCAACTTGGCACACCTTACCAGAGTGGGTATGCACAGGTGTTTACATCTAAAAGTGTGCTGACCCTACTCTAAAAATAGTAAAAAGAAATTATTATAAAAGTGTGGGCACCTACTGAACTGGTCCCACAAGTGGATGTGATGGGCTCCTGTCTACCCTAGCGGCCTGTAGGGGCTGTTGCTCAGTCAGTAAAGTTTGTTACTGCAGCCCACTGGGATACACAGACAGAATTGCATATCTACATATATTACATATTCAGAAAAAGGACAATCCCTCAAAAACGAACAGTTCAGCAAAAGGGAAGAAGGTAGCAGGCAGAATGATCAGCCATTTTGCTGAAATTGTAAATGGGTAACTGAACACTTAAACCAGGGACCCGCACTAATGCTGATGGGTTTTTTTTTTTTATTTTATTTTATTTTTTTTATCCTATATGCCTTTAGAACAAGTAATTATTTTAAATGCAACCACAGCTGTAACTAATTGTGGCTGCACCTGTGCCTAATCATCATGGCAACGTGCAGAGATACACGGACACAAGCTTTGTAGACATGAGCAAAAAAAAAATCTTTATACAATAGACATGATTCAAATGTAAGAGTTTTTTTTTTTATGTATGTTTGTTCAGCCAACTAATGCACATAATTACAGTTTTGTGAGAAATCTTGTTGAACTTCCTTTTCAGCTATTGTAAAATTACATTATATACACATATACACCTAGGACTAATTAACAATCATATGTATTCCCTGTTTGACATTTAGACCATTCAATTCACAGAACTGATATAAAACTATTTAATTTTTATTTGTAAACTGATTTTAAATGCTAATTTTCTTTTCCAGTATAGTTGCTTTATATAAACAATGGAATTTTTATGTCATGAATATTATTATAATTTTTTTTTAAATTTGTCTTGCTAAGCATGGTTTAATTTCTGGTCCCCAAAACAGCAGAAAGCAGCACTTTTGTCAAAGCAAGTAGTATTTGTTTAACCTGTAGCGGCACAGATTTGCACAGCATGATAAGAATTCATATAAGTTCCTTGTAGCTGTAATTGCCTATTAAAGCTCAGTTTAATTCTGTTTTGCATGTTGCCTTTCCCTTAAAAGTACAAATCTGTCTTTAACCTTGTCATTTAAAGTCATTTCCAAATTTGTTGTGGTCATAATGATTTTTTTTTTTTAATTCCAGCTGCTTTGCCTCATAGGGGAGGCCTTTGATGACTACAGTGATGATGTATGTGGTGCTGTAGTCAACATACGAACAAAAGGAGATAAAATAGCTGTCTGGACAACTGATTATGAGAATAAAGAAGCAATAACACACATAGGGTAAGCGACACACATAAGCAAAAAGGCATTTAAGCATATATTGAAAAAGTAAAACATGTTTTTGTGTGTGTATATCAACAGGAGGGTGTATAAAGAGCGGTTAGGAATCCCTATGAAAATGACAATTGGGTATCAGTCTCATGCTGATACAGCCACTAAGAGTGGCTCAACTACAAAGAACAAGTTTGTGGTCTGAATTTCTGAATTTTTCTTACTCTAATTTTGCCCCTTTTCTGCTCCATCAAAACCAAAGAAAAAAAAGAACAGGTTTCAATTAAATAGCCCATAAAGTGGGGATGTCCCAATACAATCTGCCATCTAGTTTTATGCAAAGATATGGGTGTGTATGGTCAATATCTATATATTTTTTTAAGCAAGAAACTGTTCAAATAACTGTTCTTTTACATGTTGTAATTCACACAGATTTTTTACTAAATCTAATGTATGGGTGGGGGGTGGTGGTGTAAAATTTCACCTGTACAAAAGTAGCATCTTATATTTTAGCAAAGAAGAATTGAAAATGTTTATAAAGAAAAAAAATATGTTGCCCTAAGCCAATGTGTTAACCTATTGATGTTCAGATCAACAAAACATTAAGTAATTTATGACTTAATCATAAATCATAATTGTGACTATCCAAATGTTTGCTTAAGACTTATATTTATGCGTTTCTAAAGCAGTGTTCTCTGACACATTCTTTTTTGAACTGAGCCTGAAATAGTACTAACACATTTCTGAAAGTAGTTAAAACTACAAATGTTTTCTTATATACATATCTTAAACTGTGTATAGTTGATATATTACATTTACAGGATGCACAGGAAATTTACGTAAAGCTTATATTATTTCAGTATTTTTTAAATCATCTAGTTTATTGCTTATATATACCTATCATAAAGTCTATAATTTTTAGAAGCATCAGCACTGCTGTTGTCCCGGATACTGGTTGAAGCTGTAAGCCGTAGTCAGTAACTTTGGGAACTGGTTTCTATGGTAAAACAGTGGCACAGGAGATGTAACAGTGGTACTCGTGTTATTGATTTTTTTATCCAGTATTATCAATACAAATGCACAAATTAGAGAATATAGAAATGCACTACATTCCTGATAAACAGGATATAAAATATTGTTTCTTTTCTTTATAATTTTTCCTATAAATCTATCAGACATAAGTATTGACAATAAAACATTTCTTAATATTTTTATAAACTCCAACATTTCTTATTTTAAGTGAGTGCCACTTTCAATTTGCAGAGATATAATGTCTTAGTTTTTTATCTATAATGTTTGTTGAATGTACTTTAGTTAAAAGCATAAAGCAACTAAATTATGCTAAAGTAAAAATGTAACTGCACTCTTATTTAAAGTATTAAAATGTTATTTTGTACTGCAGTTTTTAGTTCAGCACTAATTTCATTAACCCCATTTTAAAACGATCTAAACTTCAGCTGTGAATCCCCAACTTTAAATCCTCAATTGGTATCAGAGGCCATTTTTAATACATTGTGACTGTTAGCCTAAACAAATTAACTGCACCTAAGAAAAAAAAAGAAAAAAAACACACATAATGTAGCTTTAAATATAGAACATAACAAATACTTTGCATATTAATTGTTAAACATGATTCACTGATTGCAGAATATTTTACTGCTATGTAAAATTATTTAATGAACAGGAAAGGAAATGCTTGTGTGCTTCTAGCCAGCAGCTTTGCTGCATTAGTGCCTAATGAACATTTTTTATAATTTATTAAAAGATATAACATTTCATTTAGGTAGCATAGGACTACCGATCACACGTATTTCAGCCAACCTTTGTAAGGCTGTCTTATTTTGTTCAGCAATAACATGATTAAATTTGTGGTTTTGCAATCTCATGTGTTTTTATATTGTGTTTTACATTCCTTGTTTAAAAAGGTTTAAATATAGGCCTTATTTACTGATGTAATGATTGACTGAATGAATTGATTGAACGTTATTTGCTTTTGATGTGATACAACTTGGGAAGAGCTTTGTCACTAGGACTTATTAATAAAATTAATTTCTGTGGTTTGAATTGATTTTTCTAACCAGCTGCTGCCAGCATTAACCACAAAAACATTTTAGATTTTTAAATCACATGCAGGCAGCACAATGCCTTAGTGTTTAGCACATTTGCCTCTCAGCGCTACAGTACAAAAACATGGATAAAAAGGTGAATTGGCTGATCTAAATTGCCCCTATAAAGTATGTGCTCAGTCATTGACTGGTGCCCATGTCATGTATGTCTGCTTAGTGGCTGAAACACATTTTTCTGGGGTGACACCCCTTCCCCAACCCTAATAGAGGATTAAATAGAAAATATTTAGCTGAACTCTTTAACTAAAAAAAAAAAAAAGTAGTTTTTGTAAAATGAACTTAAAATACCTGAGAATTGAGGTATCTTTACAACTGCATTACATCATATTTTTTGTTAATTATAGTTTTCCTCTTTGGAACAGGGTGTTTTGCAAGTGAATTTTCTTGCACATTTTTGCTTAATTGATGACTTTAGCTGGTCGGCAGTCTGTTGGCCCCACTGCTCTTATTGTTCTCTTCATGGTGTGCCATACATTTTCAGCAAGAGATTTTTTTAATACATTGTCTCTTTTTTCATATATTTGTTTTTTGTGCAAAATATTTTAATATGGCATTTGGATAATTCCTGATCAGTGTGCACAAAGTGATGTGATTTAATGGAACAGCACCATGCTGGCTAAGTGCTGCCCAGTTTGAGGCTGTTAAGCTGTCCACTGAAATCTAACAATGTATTTCAACATTAAAAGACAAGGCTATCTTCTGTGCCAATTCAGCAGTGTAGCTTAACTGTAACTACTACTACTACTACTCACCATATGATGAGACCAATGTCTTCTTCATTATCAAAAGATGTCTGTTTAAAATAAATGTTTAGATTGTAGCCTGGGGAAATGACTATGGAGAGAGGACATTGGTACCCAAATCATGAGCTCTTCAACGCCACGCAGCTGAAGGATAAAAGGGAACTGCACGTGCTGATACAATTTACAAGATGATACAATATGAGTTTCCAGATCAAGGTTGCAGTAACTGAGATCTGTTTTAGTAATTTTTACTGTAAATGTTTGTCAGAGATAAAAGGCCTTTCTTTCCATCAGTAGGCATGACTACGTCAGTGGATGTTTGAAATCTTACTTCGTACTGTTCTAGATGAGAAACCAGCCCTGATAAGACAACCTTCATCTTCTTGAACTCTTTCTAAAATCTTTTAACGAGATGGTGGCACACCTTTATTGTGAGCATGTGTTGCAGGTCCTAGCGATGTTTCCACCATGCCTGATGCTTCCAGTTCATACCATGGGTACTGTGCCTTCATCGCATACAGCAGGGGAATAGGCCCTGACCTCACCTTTCTTTCAAGATCTTCAACTCTTAAGTTATTCAAAAGCTGGGTTCACACCAAAATTTCTCTTCACTCTGTGTTTCTCGTGAGAGTTTACTTCCTCTTGCCTGCTAGCATGCTTGATAATGTGCATATATAAATACCTTACACAAGTCATTACCTGTGATCATAGATCAGTGTCAGAGTCTCCACAAAGCCTGCATTTATCTCTTTAATTAAGTCTTGTTGATCCCGATGCTATTTCAGCTGTTTGAGACACATTAATGTTGTAAAATGGCAAATAAATAAAATTTGGTTTAACAATATTCATATTTTAACTCATTTGTTCGAGTTCTGCCATATTCACTTGGTGTTGCTGCACCAACTGTGTTCATGGCCTGTCACAAGCTTAAAATTCATTAAAGCTGCATGATGAATTCACATTGTGTTCTGTATGAACATACAACGCAAGAAAAATTGGGAAAACATCCAGCAATATAACAGCACAAGCTTAAAATGAGTTAATAGATTCACAATTTTTTTTAAATTGTTAACAAACCGCAGCAGGTTACCAGGTGTGCAAATGTAGTCAAAATACTACTTAAATTTAAGTTTTAAAAAAATCTAAATTCTACCTTTCCTTTATTTCTAGTGAGCTTGTTAATTAGCACATCATTAATGATGATCATGGATGAACATCCAAAGTCTGCTTATCACTGTCAGGTTATCATTGCGATGCGCTTTAATTCAGATCGTTGACAAAGTTGGCTCTGCTAACTTCCATTGTGCCTTTTATCTTTTTATTCCACTTATACAACATTTAAGAGAATACACTGATCCTACACAAACTAAAATATAATCAAATTACATTATTATTTTGATGTGTGGTTTATAATTATTATTTTAACTTGATTATTTTATTAACTATATTAACTATTGCAGATGTTAAATTGTGCAGATTTAAATAATTAACTTGATCAGTGGAAACACTAAAAGTCATTGTATTTTTGTCAGTTAAATAAAGTTTTAAAATAGGACAATTTAATATTTTAACGAGTTTTACATTTAGTCCAATCTTTTAGGAAATAATTTGTAGTTTTACACTTAGTTGGCAAAAGTCTTTGTACTCCTACACACACTTGGTCATGAAAATCCATTCCGTGGTCCCATTTTTGCTGTTTTAAGACCTCCACTCTTCTAAGGATTTATTTTATTCTTACGTTTTCAGGTGTGTCTGTGGAAAGATTTGCATATTTGAAAATTCTGTTGTTGGTTAAAAGGATCTGGCTTACAGTCTAAATTCTAGTTCATCAGGTTTTCAGGGAGGTTGGCCTTGTTGGATGTGGCGAGTCAATTTATTCCATACCAAACTTACTCAACCGTTTGTTTATGGACTTTGCTTTGTGCACTGGCAACAGAATAGGTCCTGCCTTAAACTGTTTTCATAAATCATTGGTCAACTGAGTATCTGATGTCATAATGATGTGGCAATATGATTGGGTTATGATTATATAATGTGCAATTTTGTTCAAATATTTTTTCTTAATGATAATCTGCACAATAACACATTAATTGATGGCTGTGCATAAAATAAACTAGAACCATAAGCATGCTAGCTTTGTGATTCGGACTATCTGTAGGTCATGGTTTAAATCCAAAGTTCACTTAACTCTCATTGTTTTATTAAATCAGATCCTGTAGTGGGATCCTCAATCATCACGGTGGTACAGGTGTAGATCATATTAGTTAAAGCATTTGCGAAATAACATAATAATAGCTTATTTTTATGTCCTGTTGTGTTCACTTTGTGTGGTTGCATCCCCAGGGGGAGAACTGGGCAGATGGGTAGGGAACAAACTACACTGCTCAAAAAACCAAAAGGAACACTTAAACAACACAATGTAACCTCCGGACCTCCATGGGATAATAATTTTGATTTACATTTTGATAATTTTTATGTTATTTTGTTCTCAATGCATTCCACTGTC
>JAOUQT010301766.1:0-16000 GCA_025769995.1 Xyliphius kryptos | reverse complement strand
GATTCTGACCCCAGCACTTATACAAAAAATGTAATATCTGATTAGGATGGTCATAACTTAAATACATTAGACGCTGATGCTGTTCAGACCTTAAGATCCTAAAGGAACAAGCAGCTTTGTCCACCCCTGTGACAGGTAGCCATTAAGGGCACTCTTGTTAAAAATAATTGACTTAACAAACCAGATTTATATTTCTTTTGAATAAAGTGAAATGTGTGTCACCAGGCTTCCTAATATCGCCTGCGAGCTCCTTACGGCTGACGCTACTCTTATTAATGACAAACTGGGAGGAGACGACTCTCTTCTGGAGAAGCTCTATTGTTTTTTAGAACAGGAGCCGCCCCTTAACCCGCTGCTGGCCTCCTTCTTTAGCAAGACCATTGGAAACCTGATCGCACGTAAAACAGATCAGGTGAGGCTTTAGACTTCCTCCGGAAATACTTGAATAATATTCATTTATATTGCAGAAAGTTCCAGCTGAAGGAACAGTAAATAAGTAAGCGTTTTGGTGATGACTGATGCAGCCGCAGCTGAACGCACCATTAATCATCCTGCTCGTTGCTTATCCAGGTGATCTCTTTCCTGAGGAAAAAACACAACTTCATCAGTCTGGTGCTGAACCACATAGATGCCTCGGCCATGATGGACCTGCTCCTGCGCCTCATCAGCTGTGTGGAGCCAGCGCCCCTCAGACAGGACGTCCTCAATGTATGAACCGCTAGGAAAAAGATTCAGATACTGCTTTATACACCTTAAGGAATTTCCACCAGGATCATGGTGGCTTTGGAGAGCTGGTTTCAATATACTTACTGATTCCTGAGATTATGCTTAATAATGATCTATAACTTTATTGTTTCTCTCCAGTGGTTAAATGAGGAGCGTCTGATCCAGAGACTGACTGAACTTATGCATACGGGGCGAGACGAAGAGGTGAGAACATATTATAGAATGTTATATGAGATATCTCTGTCCTGTTACATTCTGCCGTAAAGAAAAAGCTTTTGTTTTCTCCCCCAGAGACAATCGAATGCGTCACAGACTCTGTGTGACATCATCCGTCTCAGTCGAGACCAGGCCAATCAGATGCCGGAGCCCGTGGAGCCGGACCCCTTGCTTGCAGTCCTCGAGTCGTACGTTGATCTTTAATGTTGATGACGGGGGGAATGTGTAGAAGTTGTGTTTAAATGATCTCTGTGTGTGTGTGTGTGTGTGATATTCAGAGAGGAGAATGTGGAGCAGCTGTTAAAGAGCATGTTTGAAGGAGAGAATAGTGAAGCTTCTGTTGTTAATGGAACTCAAGTGCTTCTTACATTATTGGAGTCGAGGAGGTCAGGGTGAGTCCCATCAAACAAGCATTCCTCGTAGTACCTTCTCTAAACAAGCAGTGGAACAGGAACAGCTCTGTGATGCCATGTAATATCCTTGTTGTGAAATTAGACCTCCAACGTTCACTTTCATTTAAACTAGTACAGATCGTACCCGAGACACAGAGGACGGCTTACAAAGAACAAAATGAAGCATTCAGTCATTTATTTATTTTCAATATGTGACCTGCAACACACAAATAACTGCTGATACATGGAACAACAAAGATTTACACCCTCAGTGGTGGACATTTTCATCAAAACCAAAGCAGAGAGTTTAAATTTCTAAAAGGCACAAAAACTAATGACTCACATTTAAAATGAAATGTCAATAAATAGAGAAACCTGTTTAATTACTGTTGAATAATCTAAGTGAATATCCTGCCATGACAGTGACCTAATGTATAAACAGCTAGTTACAGAATCAAACACACTGCTGATCCTGATGGACGGTCATCATGAACCTGCTGATTCAGCTCAGATAGTGTTTGTTGTTTGTGCTCAGGTTGGAGGGGCTGATGGAGCTGTATTCTCAGGGATGTGAAAGGTCTTACACTGTCAAAGGCAGTATTCTTCGTGCTATTGAGCCTCATCTAAAAGACTTCCAGCAACTCCTGCTGGACCCTCCTAAGGTAACCCAGCGCGGGTCTGCGTCACACCCGTGTTAATCCGGCTGTGCTTCAGCTCTGTTATATTATTGTTGTATGGTCTTCTACAGAAAAGTGCAATACTCACGACTGTGGGCGTTCTGGAGCAGCCGCTGGGGAACGCACGCCTTCACGTAGCCCGGCTGGTGGCCTCGCTGCTGCAGACCAGTGATCAGAGCATCTGTCAGGAGCTCTGCAGGCTGAACACCATGGATCTGCTGCTGGTGATTCTTAAAGCACATATGCAGACTGTATGGACTAAAGTATTGGGGCACCTACACATTACTCTGTTTAATTGCATCCTATTTTAAGTGGTCTCCACTAAGATTTTTGGAGTGAGTCTGTGTTGATTCCATTGGTCCAGAAAAGTGTTTGTGAGATCAGAGAGTGATGTTGGATGAGAGGACCTGTTTATATATAGGAGATCAGTCTGTTTCAACCCAAATGTGTTGATGGTGTTGAAGTTTTAGATGCAAGTCCCAATACTTTTGTCTGTACAGTATGTGCTCATGACATCATTTGCTGATTCATGTTTTAATTTGTGTTTTAAATTTTTGTTCTCTTTGTTTACAGGATTTATTCTTTAAATTCACCTGGAATAACTTTTTGCACTTCCAAGTTGAGATGTGTGTGGCATCAATTCTAAACCACTCAACTCATGTGAGTCTCCAGGCTCCAGGGCCTCAGAACCACCAAGAAAAACCTGAATCAGAAGCTCCGAGTGTGGCTCCGGATCCAGCACATACCCCGATCCACGATGCCCTGGTGGCGAATGTAAACATCGTTCTGTATAACGTGGGCTCTGTGGGTGAACCCTTTTTCTTGTTTCTTAGATGTTCATCAGCACTTGTTTTCTCTCTGCAGCTCTTCCAGCAGTGCCGCCTGGTGCAGAGGATTCTGGACGCCTGGGAGGAGAATGACAGAATTCAGTAGGACACTTTCCACCTCACAATTGTGCATGTGCATCAGGGGGGTTGTTTGTGTTGTTATTGACTGTGCTGAATGACCGCAGGCTTGAGGGAGGAACTCGGAGGGGCAACATGGGGCATTTGACTCGAATCGCCAACACTGTGGTTCAGACCCTGGAGAAAGGGCAGATCCAGTCTCAGATTTGTGATCTTATCAAAGGTAGGTGCTGAAGACTGGGTCATGTGACTGTATCAGCATTTTTCATTTTTGAACTTGCTGTTCATTTTTCACTGCATTGACCGTGGTCAGAACTTTTTAAACATGCTGGTGTTCTCCTTTTATGTGCAGAGCTTCCTGAAGACTGTAGGGGGCGCTGGGAGAGTTTTGTGGGTGAAACTCTGAGAGAAACAAACCGGAAAAATACAGTGGATCTGGTAAGAAATGCAACAACATAACATGAAAACCCATTTACACCACTGAAAACCATCAGCTACTAAAGTAAAGTTAATTCACCACATTAAAAAAAAACTTGAGGGGGAGAACCGTGCTGTTTTATTTCTTGCAGTATGAAACCCAGGTAAATCACAGCTGGATGGCTTTGGTTCTTTTCGTCTCAAATTTTGTGATACAGAAACCTCCGGCTGTAAATGATCCCACAGAGTCCCGTTTGGATTTCAGGTTTTACAGCATTGTTTTCAAACGTTTACACCGTTTATGGAAACCTGGAGCATGGACAGCAGGCTTTCATGTGCAAAAGTTTAAATACACCACGAGTAGCTGTGGAAAATAAGAACATGCTAAAGAATATCTCATTTTATTCATTATGTCTCAGTTCTGTCTGTATATATGACTCACCTGTAGGAGGTTAAAGTTACCCAGCATCAGTTCTGAAAGCTTTACAAACCTGAAAGTTACAGGTAACGTAAATACAACCTGTAATGTAATGCGACTGATTTCAGGTTTAGTAATGACGTCATCAAACATCAAAGTCTAATGCAGCGTTATTATCAGTTCTAAATCTCTGACCACAAGCAGTTTTACTGTGATTTACCTGCTGAAACGACTCCAAGTTCAGAATAACAGAATGTTATTTATTTTCCATCCATCCATTAGCTTCAGTTTATTCCCTGGAGGGTTGCGTTGGGGTTCCCTATGCCCATCCAGGGAAGAACATCTCGGGCGCTGGGCAGATACACCCAGGACAGAGTGCCACATACCTGGGCACACGCTCACGCACACATTTTAAATGTTCAATTATTTAAATGTGGGATTATTACATATGGAATCTGTCAACTGCAAACCACCCGGCATCTAAATAACCTAAATGTACACAAAGTAATTTTTAAATTTTTTTTAGTAATTGGTAATTTTTTTGTGGATTTTTTTTTTTTATTGGTGTAAAGAGGCTTCCATACATAAGAGTTTTAATCTCCTGATCTGATTAAAGTAAAATAACTGAACAGTAATGTGTGGGAAGCAACGTGCTGATGTTTTTCAGTCTTTGTGAGGTCACTCATGGTCCATGGTTCTTGCAGGTCAGCACACACAACCTGCATTCATCAAGTGAAGATGATGACATGGAAAGTCCCTTCCCCAACGACCTGTCCATCCAACAGGTACAATAAACCCTCCACCTGATCGATTACCAATCGCTCTGAACATCTACTAACGCAGCATTTGAATTCCTGGCCAGGCCTTCTCCGATTACCAGATCCAACAGATGACCGCCAACTTTGTGGATCAGTTCGGCTTCAACGACGAGGAGTTCAGTGAACACGATGAAAACATCAAGTGAGCTGGTTAACCTAAATTAGCTGCGTGGTGGTTTGTGTTGTTTATTTTCAATTCTGTATGTTGTGATTGTTGTCGCTGGAATATAAAGTCTGTTGTGTGTTTTCAGTGCCACGTTCGATCGGATCGCTGAGATCAACTTCAACATCGATGCTGATGATAACAGTGTAAGTGTTACCGCGGGTCGTTCAGCCGTCGCTCTGGTTACGCGTGACCTCGGGAATGACGTCATGTTGCATTGCAGGCCAACGCGGCTGCATTCGAGGCGTGCTGTAAAGAGAGAATTCAGCAGTTCGATGACTGTGAGGAGGAAGAAGATATCTGGGAGGATAAAGATGTCAGCTATGCAACTCAAGTCAAGTCCCGTTCCAGGTAACAAAAGCCCACATGTCCAGTTTTACCTTTAAAAAAAAGAAAGTATTGAAATGTTAGACCCTGGTTCTGATATTACAGACCCCAACAAATCTCTCAATCCAAATGAGACTCCTCTCTTAAACAAGCTTCCTGTTTGAATGATCCACATCAACTCAGAGGAGAAGTCCGAAACAAAATACTTTTTAATTACAAACATTCTTATTTAAATTTGTGAGTTAATGCCGTCCTGATTGTCTTCAGGTTTGGGATTTCTACAGCTTCAGAGCGCTCTCCTGAAGGACCAGTGAGGAACGGGCAGCAGAGCCGCGGGTCGGCCTCGGAGGAGGAGGAAGATGGGGAGGGACAAGCAGCCAATAAAACGACGTCACCTCAGACTACACAGAGTAAGTCCTCCATCATCAGGCTGAATGCTCCGCCCTCTTCCTCAGGACTCGCACTGTTCCTAATGTTTTTCTTTTCCTTTAACAGTTTCGTTTGATACTTTTTCTGTTGAGTATTTAGAGTGTGTTTGTGTGTGTGTGTGTGTGTGTGTGTGTGTGTGTGTGTGTGTGTTTAGGTCCTGGCTGGACTGATGAAGCCGCAGATGATTCCTCCAGTGGTAGCTGGGGATCAAAGCCGGCCAGTGAAGAGCAGCAACAGTGGGCCAATTTTACTGAGTTCCAGCCGTTCTGCAGGTGAGCGCTCTATCGGAACCTGAAACTCGTGAAAAGATGTTTTATTATTCTGAAATCTGTGCAGACTTTAGCACTGGGTTTTTTGTCTTTCAGTTAACTTTAGTTAGTCATTATAAAACGGGTAGTTCTGTCCTAATCTGATTGGCTGAGCCGCTTGTCTAACCGTGACCTCATTCACAATAACCCACACCGCTGACCGCTACACATTCGTATTAATGCGCGATTATCAAAGTTTTTCATAAACTGCATTCTGTAATTTGACCACTAGATGGCAGAATTCTCATTTCGCTTTTCCATGATTTATTCACAATAATGCACGACGTCGAGTATTATTATTACATTAATATCAGGACATATCTTGACTTATAAAACATTAAATTGGTGACGTTTTAATAAAAAGTGTTTTGTTTTCGCACTCAGCAGCTCAGACTCAAACCAGCGTCAGTCAGAGGAGGATCCGCACAAGCAAAGTGAGTCTGGGATTTTTTTTGGAGTTTGAATTTGAAACCTGCAGACGCTTTGAATAATCAATGATGAATCCATGTCAGGTTCTGTGGAGCATCAGAATCCTCCTCTGGTGGCGTCCGATAGCAGCTCAGGAGGTTCTGACAGTGAGGAGGACGTTGGGAACCTCAAAAGCGAGGCCCCACACAGATCCCCCGTGAAACAGAGCGAGGAGCGACAGGGGTGCATCAGGTATCATGGGTTTAATTGATGAGTGTACAGTTGGAATCGTGTGAGTGGATCGTGTTGGACTCACTGGATCTCCTGATGTCACAGTGATGATCCTGCAGAAGCTCTGAAGAAGCTCAGCCTGGACGACGTCACGGAATCAGCATCACCTCCTTCAGAGGAGGCGCAGCAACCCACCGGCTCTGACAATACCACTGTGACTGAGAAGCGGTACGAACACACACACACACACACACTCTCTCTCTCTCTCTCTCCTGACACTCTGTTGTACGTGAGGAGGTTCTGATCCGATGCAGTCGCTGCGTCTTTGCGTTTGCTCGTACCTGTGATCTAAAATGTGTGCACCTCCTCTCATCTCTGTTTCAGAGCCAGCGCCTCCTCTGACATCACACCCAACGGACCCATCTGAGGAGGACCTGTAACATCAAACACGAGCCCGGTCCGACCCACTCTACCGCTTCCATCCCGCCCCCCCACCCCACCCCCCAAAGAACCTCAGTACCACTTTTGGTGTTAATGCTGCCATGTTGTTGGACCTGGATACTGCCAATCAGCACGCGCCGTTACACAATGAGGGGCGTGGCCTACACAACCAGTAACCAGAACAGTGCTCAGAGGATTTAGTCTTTTAATTCTTTAAAGTTTGTATGAATTATGCACAGTTTTAATGTAGCAGTGATTTCCTTGTTTGGTTCCTCCTCCCGGGTCTGAATCAGTACTTTTGGCTCCCTCTTTTTAAATTCTTCAGCTCCGCGTCGTCGAGGCTCCGTACAGTTATGCAAGCGTTTCCTGTATATTTAAGCACAACAAAGTATTATTTAACGTGTGTTCAGTGGCGTCCCGCTGGGTCAGTGTCGGTGCGGGGTCTGGACACTGTTCTTTCACTCGCACGCGCACCTGTATCTGAATGTTCAAGTACATTTGGGGAAGGGGGGCTGGAGTTTTTTAGGGTTGTGGGGGGAGGTGGTATCACTGCTTGTCATTATGTGCAATAATGAAATTTAGCCATTTTATTTAAATCAAAGCTCTCGAGCGCGAGGCCTCCTGCTTCAGGTTCTGCTTCAGTTTTAACCTGCATGCAGAACGCTAATCACATACGGATTGTTTTATTGTCCAGTTCTTACCCCCCAAACCCCCCCCCGGTTC
This sequence comes from Xyliphius kryptos, assembly GCA_025769995.1. Taxonomy (NCBI): domain Eukaryota; kingdom Metazoa; phylum Chordata; class Actinopteri; order Siluriformes; family Aspredinidae; genus Xyliphius; species Xyliphius kryptos. The sequence goes on along the minus strand of JAOUQT010301766.1, from coordinate 8,401 downwards.
CACTCAGCTGTTATTTTCACTTTTTAAATTCAGTATCTATAATAATTGAATCATCACGTCTCGGAGATGTTCCTGTTCTTTGAGGAAAGCACTTCGTTCAGAACTTCTGCCTTACGTTCTCACGCTGGGAGCAGAGAGCGCCCCCCACCTGTGGGCTGATCGGATGACTTGTTTTTGGCATTGTGATGAAAGTTCGGAAAGGTTCTCCAACCATCCTCTGCTCCGTCTCCTCGGCGACCGCTGGCACCTCTGACCGGCTCCTTTTGACTCTCTCTCTGGTTTTAAGAAGGTACCGAACGCGTGGACGACAGGAGGACATTTAGCATTATTTATTTTTGCACTCGAGGCGCTCGGTCAGTGCGGCATCACCGCCTCCAGCGTCGCCGTTTCCACCTGGAGCCCTGACCCTCGGATCCTCACTAGGTTTCTTTTCCAAAGTCAGAATATGTTGCCTTTTGTTCTCGCAATCTTTCAGTTTCAATTTTGATTTTCTTTTTTAAACCGTAACCAGCGTTTTAGATTTTCTAGCGATTCTGTTTCCTGTGTTTATCCTGAATCCCGCTCGCACTCTCATGTCCGTGGGCTCTGGAGTGGATCCTGTGTGGACAGACTTACAGACACTCAGTGTAGCAATAGTTCCAGCTTTCTGTCTTTGAAGTTCCAATTCATCTCAAAGACTCTGGTTGAGTGGCTTTTGAATCTGTGCAAATGGTTCCTACTGGGACCTTCACACTGCTGTCTGAGGTTCTGGTGTGGTCTCTGTTCCTGCAGGCCATGCCAACAGCGCCCCGAGGACCCGGCTGTGGAGAGAAGCACAGAATCAGGTGCTGCGTGGTCCTGGAGACCCTCCATCCTGTTTTGGGGGATTTCTTGCTCCGCCCCCGCCCCCCCGGCTAACTCATCATCGTTCCCTCAGTGCTGTTGATCAGGTGCAACCTCCAGGATCAGGGTTCCTGAACTTTTTCTGGGTTCACGTTAACGAAAACAGTATTATGATCTGCTTTAAACACCCCCCCCCTCCTTTTTACAGAACTGTCATTTTTAAAATAAAATGTTTAGGGCCTCCAGCATGGCCCTCTTATTGGCTGGGGCCTCTCCCAGGATCAAAAACACAACCACCAGATTTATAGGGCCCTTATTAACCTGTTTCTGTTGGGGGGGGGGGTGTTAAATTGTTTCACTTGAATCTTCAGACACTTCAGATGCCCTGTTGGTCCCTACAGGGGTGTTAGGATGTTCAGGTTGGGGGGGGGGGGGTTAAACCTCAGAGAGAGCAGTCAGTCATTCTCGTTTCTTTACCTGTGCAGAAAGAATACAATAAAGAAGCTACCAAATTTCAGGCATTTGATTTTATTTTTTGTTCAATTTGTTTGTGTTCAGGATGATGACGTAGGTCTTTAAAGAATTTTATAAGCATACAATTTCAACAGAATGTAATGTCTTTCTGACCGATGCTGCAGATGTGTAATAAAAGTCCTGATTCCTTTCCCGTCTGTCTGCAAAATCCTGCTGTTTAAGGCTCTGATTCCATTAACCACAAAATCCGTCTGACGTCATGAAGCATCACGTGGACGTGTTGTAGTTTTGAGTCTGATCTGAGGTTAATGATTCTGTAGTTCAGTTCTCAGTAAATTGGTCAGTTGTATTGATTACCGATCACATTTATAAATCATCTGAACGTTTAACTCTTTCTGGAAGTTTCTGAGTGTGCAGTTTCGCCCTGAGTTCAGGCTCATCGCACTCTGTAAATGATGGAGAACCTGCTAATGGGTTCTGATTAAACGGAAGCTGCTTCATAATTCAGTCTCGGGTTCGTTTCCATGTGAACAGTCTGGTGGAGGAGACACCATGGCACAGTGGTGGAGCTTCATCCAGATGTTTAGGAGGGGATTTAATTACTGCATTACTGATCTGTAGCTCCGGCTCCCCCTTGTGGACGGTCCTGATAATACGTTTAGCCGAGACGTTTACCTTTTTTTAACAGTTTACTATTAATCTATTTGCAATAATGATACTTGATTTAAAATAATGTCCCACCGCGTTCTTGTGTTTGCTGGTGAGGTGGAACCGTTTCCTTCAGTTAAGATTCAAGGTCGAAATCATTTGTTTCCAGTATTTTAATAAATGACCAGGCGCATTGTTACACAAGCGTGATGCGGTCAAATGCGCGCATCATTATTACCTCTGCCAATCAACCAATCAGATTCAAGGACCGGAACTACCCGGTTTATAAAAGGCCAGAAACCAAAGACAGATGAAGTGCAGACGCCGGCGGGCGCGTGGAATGCTGAGCCGCATCAGCACAATGCGTTTGCGGTTTCTTTTCTTTTGTTTTGTTTACGGATGAGGGGTTACCACTGAAAACAGCGCCGAACTTGTGCAGGTTCTCCTCATGCTGAACTCAAGGCTTTTCAAGTTTAAGTTGTTATACAACACTTACTCACCAAGCAGCTGTACAGAGTTCTAAGCCGGCACCTCCAAAGAGAAAACCAAAGAGACAGTGGCAAGAAAAAACTCCTTATGATGTTTTTGAAAGGAACCTTGCGAGGATCGAGGCTCAGTGGGGGACTCATCCTCCTCGAGCGACCGGTCAGCATCACAGTGCAGGACAGCCATGTACGGATTGTATAGAGATCAGGTGTCCATGTTTAATAATAGTACACATTATATAAACTATAGGTCCAGTGAGTTCATCCCCCAGGACTGCAACGCTGCAAGTCCACGTTCCATCCTAATCGTCATGGTTGCAGTGCTTCTGTTGTGCCATGGACAAAGAATCATGCTGGGACCGTTCGTACTGGACCGTTTGTGCTGGACCGTTTGTGCAGGTAAGTCTGCTGGTGTTTTAAGGTGTGAACAGATGTTCAGGTTTCTCTGGTTTGTGAAACTGGTGTATCAACATTTCTGCTCATTTGTGTCTGAGTGTGAATCACTGAATTTCCTCAGAGCAAAGCTCTCTGAGGAACCTCCACCTGAGCACACAGAGGGGTGTGTAAACTTATTACGCTCATTAATGAGTTTGTAATCAGATTCTTCTGTTCATTCAGAAACCTGTAACCTTTCAGTGTCACAGAGTTCAGACAGAAAAAAGGTCCAGATACACAACTGCTTCACATCAGACTCATGGTGAGATCTGGTCATTTAGTGACCTCTCTGGTTAAACTGTGCAGTGCATTCCAACGTTTAAAATTCATCCTGAGTGATCCATCAGTAGCATCATTCAAATGTTTGGTTCCTGCAACTGAAGAACATGCCAAAGTTCAACGTTTGTCAAGTTTGAACGTTTTCTTTCATTATTATTAGGTTTAGAGGTAAACATAAGTGTGTTGATGTTGCCTCTCAGTCTGAAAACTAAAACTGAACTGTAATCCCTGATTTAATCTTTAACACACACACATGATTATATTTATTTACTGTGGTATCTGTAACTGAATGCAGTAAAGAATAAAGTCAAAACGAGGAACCGTAACCCGGAACTGAATTTCAGACCCGGAATGGACTGCCGTTTGAGCACAAGGTTTGGCTGTAGGTTTGCAGTTGAGCAGGTTCTCTAAACCGTTCGGGGTTTAATCTGCTCACATGAGAAATAAGTTGGTTCCTGATCCTGGAACCTTTACACTCAGTTTGAAGGAAAAATATTGATGAATCCAAATGAATAAATAAGAAAACCTCAGACCGTTTGAACAGGAAAAAAAATTATCTTTAAAATCTGATTGATCTTTTCTTCATTCAAACAACAAGGACAGAAATCACAAGTTTATTAAACAGAACCCCAAACTATTCCATCTGTAAATCAGAAAAACAAATCCAAGTAAAGGAAGAACATGCTGCAGGAACTGAAACCTGACACACTGAGGGAGACCAGGGAACGTGCACAGGGACCTTTATCAAAATAAAAGTCTCAGACCATGACGTCCCTGAATGTAAAGCTTTATAGAAAGGTGAGTGAGAGAAACGTGTAACGCTGGAGGAGCAAACGTTCTGAACAGCTGGACGTCCCAGAAGCACAAACACTCACAGAGTGAACTTTACATCAGCATGTAACACGAGCGCGGAACTGACCAGCCATGTTACAAATCAAACTCTAAGCTAAGTGACCAGCTAAGTGACCAGCCCGGGGTTTTAAACCTCCTGAAGGTCCTCGATAATCCATTAGTTTTTTATTAAAGCTTTATAAAGTTAATGACCAGCTCAGTTTCACTGCAGCACTTTAATCACTGAAACCTTTTACACCCCTGCATCACATCGCACCCCTGTGGAGTAAAAGTAAAAAAGTGGGCGGCGCTTCGAATGATCTTTAGTTGTACAGAGCACAGAGGCGGGTGACGTTCAGGAACTATAATGTTTACATAATTAAACTGAACGAGCCACAGTTCTGATGAGGTTCTGGTTCCAGACTGCTCCGGTGGAACTAGAGTTAGTACAGGAACCTTTAACTACGGTCACATAGATAAAAATATAAATATAAAATCTGTGTGTGTGTGTGTGTGTGTGTGTGTGTGTGTGTGTGTGCGTGCATGTCAGTGGCTCCAATAAAAGTTGTTAAAACTTTATAAACTCAGTCCAGTTTTCGGGGAATACACCCCTCCATCTCCAGAACCTCAGGCCAGCCCTCATACTTGTTACTCTCGGCGTTGTTCTTGATGTACTGCGAAAACGTAACAGATTCATTCGTTACAGCGAGCGAAAGCACCAATTAAAACAAAACAAACCTACTGCTGAACACGTTGTAAAATCATTTTAAAGGTTCTCACTGTGGGCCCTGGGCAATTTACCCGAACCCTCAGGACCTGGGCTATACCACTGAACCTCACTGCTGAATCAGTTACAGTAGGTCACCTGACCTCGTCTGACCTCACCTGCTCAAAGGGACTCTTTGTTTTGATTCCTTTCCCGCCCACAAAGATCCAGTTGTCCCTGAAGCTCAGTGTGTTGATGTAGGAGCTGCCCAGTGAGGAGATCATCTTCCTGGCTTCAGGAGTCATTCTGTCCAAAAACATGTTCAGACCTGATCAGACCGTGTCCAAACTCTGACCATCTGAGGAAACAGAGAACCTACTTTGTTGCAGAATCATCGAAGGTCGCCATCATGACGATGGTTCCTTCATCAAGTTCCTTCAGGAACTGGATTAAAGGTCCGATTTCTGCAACATAAAAAAACCAAAGGAGAACATTTAAAACACACAGAGTAGTGAAAAATAAAATTAAAAAAAGGATTCAGATCACATGACTGACGTACCGCCACCCCACATGTCGAAGAACTCCGTCTTCACAACGTTCCCCGTCTTTCCTGTAAGGAACACAGTCAGTGGGAAGAACCTTCAGCTGTATGAACTGCAGGTATCTGCTGATGCTTACCATCAACCAGAGCGATGTTCAAACCTCTTCCCACATTGTTCTTTACCCCACTCATCAATCTGAGGAGGGACATCCTGCATTAGGGATTATCTTACATTCTGAGACTTAATAACAACATGGAGGAAACGCAACGTAAACGCTGTGATGAACAAATAAATGCATGAACATGTGGATGTATGACTGCAGCTCTACATCCAACTGATGTGCAGCAGACCTGGAGCTGCTGTAGGTTTGATGGCAGATGGATGATTGAGATTCTTACATTGTGTCCTCCAGACAGATTTTGGGCCCCACTATGCTGGCCGCTCCACTGGTCATCTTAAAGGCGAAATGATCTACAGGACAAGGTTTAGAGATCCCACACTTGTAGCGCTGAAGCTCCACTACAGAGAAAAGGTTGAGTGAGTGGAGAGCTTAATTACATCTGTATGAAGCATTATAACAGCTCATTAAGCACATTTACACACACTCACCTACTTCTGTCTCTTTAGTTTGTGCTGTAAAGAAAAAAGGATGAGTGAAGAGTTACAATTCAGATCAGACTGAACACTACATTTCTATATTTATATGAAGAGGAAATTATTATTATTATTATCATTGCGACTCAGCAGGTATGAGGGTTTGAACCTGAACAAAGTGCAACCACCTGACAGCAGCAGCCAATCAGGTGAAAGTGTAAATGTAAATGTTACATTTTATTAAATTTAAGCCGGATTCCGTGTATGTGTCCTGACATGTGGGATGTTTGTAATTGTGATGTAAAGGGAGAAAGCCGTGGAATTCTGTGAGGAAATGTTTCAGGTTTTAGATCCAATATGAGACTCCAGGATGTCAGACCGACACTCCCTCAAAATCAAACACGAACACAATGCTGTGTCCTGGATCAACTGCAGGACAATGTTTACACACACGTAGAACATGTAGTCTCAAAAAAATACAATCATTAAAATCCTCACGAACAATTACACATTATTTAATTAAATATAATAACTGATATTCAGCCTTGAACATTAAAATAAAAATAATAGTCTGAATGTTATTAGAAACATAAATCAATTTTATTAGCATTCACTTTGAGTCATGTATTCATTTTGTATTGTTGCGTTTTTCTAATCTAGTTCTTTTTTGAACACTGTGGTGCAACAGCGGTTATTTCAAGGCGTGTGGTGGCAGTGCTGGGGGTCAGACACCGCTTTGTTAATGAGGGGTGGGGTGTAGGAATCCAGTTAATTACTCACCTACGGTGTTTTGATTCAGTCTAGTCACAGTAAGAGGATCAGTGAGAGAGGTGTGTGTGTGTACTGAGACATGCTAATTATTTCATTATATTAATTTGAATGTGTTTTCTGCTTTTATGATTTATTAAACACAAAATACCTTCTAAAAGAAATGAAAGATTAACTGATGATGATTCTAAATCGAGGTCACGTGGGTTTATTTATGGGTTTTATCTCCTCATAATTGATCTGATATTCACTCATTTAGTTCCAAACTGTGAACTCACCAAACATGTCACTGAAAAAATCTAAATTAATCTCCATCAGCTGAAAAGCCAGGAAGATCACCAAGAGGAAGGCAGAGGCCAGAGCCACTAGTTTTAGGATTCCTGTTCAAAACGCACAGAGTGAATCATGGGTTAAAAACCTTCATCTGCTAAAAACCCAAACCGAAGTCAGAATGAAGTCCTCACCTCCCGGTCTCATCATCTCACTCAGCGTTCTCACTGGACTTCAGAGTTCACGTCCTGAAAGTAAGTGAAGCAGCAGATGAGCTGAATGAAATGAACCGGGTTCAGGATCCTCACAGACCTGCTGTCTCTCGCCACGCAGCGTTCCCAGAACTCAACCTGCTGCTGGATTCCACACCCTGTTCACAAGACGCCTGATCTTTTAAACGACAGGAGGGTCAGGTTTGACAGAAACATGTACAGGTGCTCTACAATCGCCAAAAGTCTGTGAACACTCCGGTTGCTGCTCTGGTGTCAGGCTCTTCAGCTTCAGTGAGGATTCAGCTTACGTGTCATTAAACCACATTACACCATGAAAACTGAACCGCTTCAGAATGTAAAAAACTGTACATTCCCATTTCGACACTGACCAACCGGTCTCACTGCCCACACTCCAGCAGTGAGGTCAAAATCACGGAATCACCACAGAGCTGCTCTATGGACGGAACCACATTCACTTCAAAAACCTAAAGGGGAGATATTTCTTTATAGAATTCTCCACCTGAAGCTTTTAAATCCAAAACCGAACACAAACACATCCATAAACATACATCACGAAGTCTAAAACTTTGTTCTAACTTTGTCTGATCAACTTTAAACCTGAGGAAGTTTCGGGCTCGAGCTCGTTAGCTTCAGTGTCCTTAGCCTCAGGATGCTAACAGCAGTTCCAAAAGAAATAAAGAGATGAATAAAAACAGCGCGCAGAGGTAACGCGTTTAACAGACACCTCAGAGAAGCGTGAACTTAATACATTAAGCACATACCTGAGAAAAGGGTTAAAATAGTGGGAGCACAGGAACACACGGAAACGCCTGCGACATGTCAGTTCACCGACTACTATGCAAATAGTGTCGGAAACAAGTGGGCGTGGCCATAATGGACTACAGTTAAAGGGGTGTGGTCAGGACTCCCAGGTGCGAGTTCAATTCACCTTCATTCACAAACCGACGCTCTGGTGTTTGACTCTCCTAGGAATCGATTCTCTGTCGACATGCGAATCATTGAATCGCTTAAACTGTTAAAACGTATGTGTTGGAGTTCAGTCAGAAACCGACACATGAACCGAGTTTGTAAATTCACGCTCCTTATAACTCATTAGTTACATTTACAGTACATTACATTTAGTCATTCAGCAGAACGCTTTTATCCAAAGCGACTTACAAATAAGAGAACAACACAAGTCAGTATTATTAGGAAGAACCAACTCGATCTTTTTTTAATTTATTTTTTTATAGCAAGTGTCTGGAAGAGATGGGTTTTGAGAAGGTTCTTGAAAGTGTTGAGTGAGTCAGTTTTACGGATGTTGTTGGGAAGGTT
>JAOUQT010301748.1:0-16001 GCA_025769995.1 Xyliphius kryptos | reverse complement strand
ATAGGACTACATAGTGACCTTGACATTTAGGAAATTGTGTGTTGTTCTCTAATTTTGATCTCCAGTGTATATATGAATTTTAAGCCATTGTCCTTGCAGGATAGTGGCCAGGTCATCATATTGTTGTATTTAGGTCTGGTGAATGTGCAGGCCATGGAAGATGTTAAATTTTACTTTTCTGTTCATCAAACCAATCTTTTGAACTCTGGTATGTCACCCATAATGTTGTGCGCATTGGAATATTTTGTGCTCTTACTCTGCTAATTGAACTTTCACATTCTGCTTTTACTGGTGCACCAGACTGGTCCAGATTTTTCATTTTCATTGTCCAACCTCTCTCTCTTTCTCTGTTTAATTCTTCAATGTTTGTTGAAAGGTCTCTTTTTGATACCTTTTGAAATCTAGCCTTTGTTAAAATATATACAAATATATACATGCAGCATTTCATTCTTTACCAATAAACAATGTAAATGTACTGAGTTGTATTTATCCTGTATTCAGGTACTCATATTCCTGAGCGCAAGAAATCCTGGAAAAGTGGACAATTTCTCCTTCATGGTGGATTCTTCTGTCAGAAACTTGACGTTTTTAATAGCAGGAACTGGGGCTCTCAACTTTTCAATGGCATCTCCAAATGGTGTTTTTATTGCATAAATATACTTAAAGGATGCTGCAGGCCTGATAATGTGTGTTTTGCATTGCTATTTTGAAATTAATTCACAGCATTTGGGTTAATTATTCATTAAAAGTTCCAGGCACACAATTGATGAATAAAAAATAATACAAACACAGTTCATAATTCATTGAAATGAATTTGAGAGCATATAATAAACATTGTTTCTGTCATGTGTTTTTTCCTTTAAACAGGTGTATATCAGACAAGCCAGGATCTTAGTGGTGCACTTGGTTGGATTCAGAATGTTGGGAACTTTTATATGGTGAAAATTAATTCCTCCAATCAGGCAGGAAACTGGAACATTATTGTCAACTCAGCTCAGCCCTACACTCTCAAAGTTACTGGTAACTCAAATTTCTTACTAAGAAACAAAAGTACTTAAACAAATGTAACAAAATTAAAGTAATGAATGTTTTTTGCATTTAATGGTGTGCTTTGTTGTGCCAACTTAAGCAACACGAAAATAATGTTATTTTGTAAGAAAGTCTGTTTTCCTTGATTAGATGAAGAGTACATGTCTAAGAAAAATGAACCAAAGTGTTGTTCCGCAGCCACACGTACAGATGTTTTCTAAGAATTATTATTTTTCTGATGTTTTTCAAAATTTGCGTTCTGTAATTTGGTGATGACATTTAGATTAATTTTGGTGATGTAAACCTGTTACACTGCAATCAGCATTCACTTTAAAAATGCATTTATGACTCAAACCTTTTTTTCATTTTAGTATGTTTGTAACAGTTTTATAAAAGCAATAAGGCACTCAATGTTGTGTATTATTGTTAATAAATTACAGGAAATAGGTGGAACTGTACTTGATTTATTCACAGTGATTTATTCACAGTAATGCACCACCTCTTGTGGCTTATTGCTTTATTATTAAAACGGGTAGTTCCGGCCCTGAAATCTGATTGGCTAAACTGTTTGTCCAGCAGTGACATTTTTGGCAATAATCTGTTATTAATCTCTTAAACTTGCACACCTCTGACTGCTTCACATTCGTATCAATCCTAGAAATACATCTTTTAAAATCATTAAGTACAGATTAATATAAACAGCAAGCAGATTCCCAAACTTGGGTTCTGTCATTTGGAAACAATATCACAGTATTTGATTGTAAGCTAAACCGGAAACCTGTTACTCTGCTTTGCGTTGTGCCTAACAACAAATCTTTTCCAAGATTTACTCACAATAATGCACATACTGCCGTACCTTATTGATTTATTAGCTGCTGAGTGATAATGGCAGTGGCACCATTCTTCCTCATACCAAAATATTGTTTTATGTTTAATAGCAAATAATGACACTGCAAGCTGGATTTCACTTGAATTTGTCAGTTCTCAACACATTATATTTATTGTTAAAAATTAGCTTTTTAACTTTACTTAACCATTATTTTCTATTTAAAACATTTTTTCAATGTTGTTATTCATTTGTGGTAACAGCACAGGTTTTTTTCTCCAGTTTTTACCCAGAGGTGCATGTTTAATCTATTGTATTTAAAAGAATAAAATGGGTAAAATCCATTAAAAAAGGCTATTGAAAACAGTATTGTTATAAGAACTCCAATATTTCTTTCAGTTTTTAGTATGTGGCTCCACAATCTCTACAACTGAACCTGTCCGTAATCTTGTATTGACAATTGAAAATCATTTTAAACTCAAACCAGGTCATGAAAACTGCCCGTGCCTGCAGATTCAGTATAACATCAGAAAAATTAGGCCAGGCTACTCAGCTGCTGGTCTAAGCTCTCATCCCAACCCGGCTCGACTATTGTAACGCTCTGCACAACGGTCTCTTAACTTCAACAATCAGACCTCTGCAATTAGTTCAAAACTCTGCAGCCTGACTCGTGTTCAACCAGCCAAAGCGAACTCATGTCACACCATTACTCATCTCGCTCCATTGGCTTCCTGTAGCTGCTCGTATTCAGTCCAACGCATGTACTGAAGGACAGTTGCTGGATTTGCCCCCCATCTGCTAAATGACTAAATGTAAATGTTCACTTGCCCTCTTCTCATATACCTTTAAATATGTGGGTGGAAAAACATTTTACTTACAGTTTTAGATTCCAGTGGAGTTTTAAAATTTGTCTAAAGATATTTTATTACATATTTCAATCTGTAACTTACATGAATTTATAGCCAAAAATGTTGATAAGTTATAAACATCGGTCTATTAAATGTATTTTGTTATTTCAGGACAAAGCACAGTTAACTTCAATTTTAATTTTGTTGAAATGTACTACGCCATAAACGGCAGACCACGTGCTGGTGAGTCAAAGAGCACACAAGAATGCACATATGAAAAGTACCTACTGCATTCATTAGCCATTATAAACATAATTATAAAGCTTTATAACATATCTATAATGCTTCCTAAAACTTGTCATACGCTTCTGTTAATATAGATAGATAGATAGATAGATAGATAGATAGATAGATAGATGTTTATGGCCACATTGATAAAGTATTATAATAATATGCCATAATGCATTATGTCACTTTGTATTATAAGGCATCACAAAATGTATATTTAAAACATTCTTTAACTTATTATAGAGATTATTATATCATACAGGCTTATGATGCTAGTGTCAAACTAATTCCCCCCTTGAAAAAGGCTTTATAAGTGCTTATAAAACTCTTTTACTAAGTTTGAATGTTTAAAAAAAGTTTATTGGACAATGCATTATGTAATTATTGTTATAAAGCCTTATGTCATATTGTGATTATGATGATTATCTGAAATATATTCTTTTTAATTCATTAAAACTATTATATATGTTAATAAATGAGCTTTAAACAAAACTGATTTATGCTTCTGTGACTTTAGATGGAAATGTGACATTGCTGCTGTTTCTCTTCGGTCCAGTCACAGATGCGCCAACTGACGTATCTTTGGTTGAGGCTTTAAATAACAAAACCTATCCAGGAACTGTAAACCTTGTAAGAAAGAGAGAATATTTAGTCACTGTGAGCACAGTTCCAGAGGGGGTCTTTTATTTACAAGTTAAAGGACATTTAAACTCCTCTTTTGTCTCAACGAACAAAATTTTTCAAAGACAATCGTCCACATACTGCAGAACCTCCAACATCAGCATCACTGTAAGTGTTTCATTTAGAGGTGTTCATTTTAAATCATATAAGCAGTGTGATCAGATTAATTACAGAGGCTAATAAGGGAATTTTAATTAGACATATTTAGTCAGATTTCCTCTTTTATGTTGAGGTGCAACTTGTAGAATTCCTTACAGAATAAGCTTCACTTTTCTCCACGTTACCAGAGTGCCAATTGCTATACGCCAAGGGCCTCACATTTTCCCCTCCACCCTACCCATGTGCCAATAAATGGACTTTTGATTATATACATAATCTGAACATTAGTGTCCTACACTACTGTCTGCTCAAGAAGGATCAGTCTTGGTCCTTTAAAGCTTCCTTATAAACCAACAACACCATTTTTCATTTCCACTGTTGCTTTGGTTTGCTCTTTGGGTGCCATATTGTAAAAAGTGCTATATAAATAGTTTTAAAACAGGTGGTTCTGGTCCTTTAATCTGTTTGGATGAGCAGTTTATCCAGACATGACATTATTGACAGTAATGCACAACTCTGACGCTTCACATTCATATCAATTTGTACAATACATTATTTTCCTGATGAGCACTAAGCCTGTTGTGGCTGTTTTTTTTTTTATAAAACTGTGATTTGTAATGTGGCCACTAGATGATTGTTAAATAAACCAAAATCCTATTACTGAACGATCCGTGTTCAGTTTAAAAACTAGACTTCATGACGGTACGGAGGACCAGTTTATTTTGCTTTCAATAAACACATTTATTGATTAAATCATGTGTTTTGTTATAGTGTATATGTAACGGTTTTATAAAAGCAATAAGGCACTCGAGGTTGTGCATCATTGTGAATAAATCATGGGAAAGAGGTGTAACTGTAAGCCGCTTTGCATCGTGCCTGATAACATCTCTTTTCTGTGATTTATTCACAATTATGCATATGCCCAGCCCCCTAAGCACTATAGGCATCACAGTCAGAAAGAAAAATATTTAATATAGTATGTTATTAGGATATATAATTAGGACAAATCTGAAGAGCTCAAGATGTAATTTCCTTTAAGTTGCTAAAAAGAAGAATGTAAATAAATTCTTTACTGCTTTTTAATAGAATGTCTGTTTTTTTTTTTTACCTTCTGGAGGTATAAATATTATAACAGACCATTAAAACAAAAGTTTGTGAATTTCTTTTGTACCGTTTAAAGATTGATCTAGTATTATTATTACATAATGAGCAATGTTACATTTAGAAACATATATTTATTTATTTATTTTTTTAGGCAGTGAACGATGGTACATGGACACCAGGAACATCGTTTGTTTTTCCATTTACAGTGGAAACCAGTAATACAGTCGGAAATTTGAGCCTCAAAGTGAAGAATAACTTGCAGTATAATCTATCTTTTACGAGTCTCTTAAGGGTAGCTGGGACAAATGGCACGGTAAACATCAGTGCACCTGCTGATGCTTTGCCTGGTACAGAGGTCATCGTTACTGTTGAAGCAGAAACAGGGAATGAAAGCAAAAAAGACTTTAACTATGCAGTGTTGCATCTTTTTGTTTCTAAAGGAGCTGCATTGAGGGTTGGCAAATGGATCTGTTCCTTTATATTTATCATTAATCTTTTTATTTTGTCTGAATATATTATGTAAATAGAAAAGCAAGCAACAGGAGGCGTAGTAGTTAGCACACCCGCCTCTCAGCACTTCGAAACTTTTCTTCATGCGGTTTCCTCCCACAGTTAAAAACTAAGGATTCAAGGTAAATTTGCTATAAATTGCTCCTATATAGTGTGTGTGCTTGTGAGTGTGTGCCCAGCAATGGAATGGTGCCCTGTCCTGGGTGTATCTGGCCAAAAAATTCTCCCCTAGATGGGCTTGCGCAAGCCTTTTTCCAGTGCAACGCTGGGAGTTTAGTGGTCTGGATAGTAAGATGAAATAAAAAAAAAAAAAAAACATCCTTTTAAAGAAATTATTTTTTTTTTGGAGAACCAAGGCCCAATGGGGGACTGAACCTCGTTAAGTAGTAAGTAATGTCCTAATCCCCTCAAAAGACAACTCGCAAGGAACTGACCCCCATTTTACCCATTTGTCCAGCTCAGACATTCTGACATTATTGCCAATAATTTCACGGCTGGACAAATGGCTCAGTCAATCAGATTTGAGGACAGGAACTACCTGTTTTGACTTTATTTTATAACTTGAGCTTTAAATATTGATTTGAATAGTAGTAGGCTTTGACCTCCCATCCTAAATCTCCTAGCAGACATTTACTATCCATTGGGAAAAATAGGTTATAGCATAACCTATGGATAATAGATAATAGATGTCCACGTACACGGTGGCTTAGTGGTTAGCACGTTCGCCTCTCAGCGCTGGAGATTTCCGTTTGGAATCCTGAGCTGGGTGGAGTTTTTTTATGTTCTCCCCATGTCCACGTGAGTTTACTTCCACAGTCCAAAAACATGAATTCAAGGTAAACTGGCTGCTCTAAATTGCCCCTATAGTCTGTGTGTGCTAGTATGCGTGAGTGTTTGCCCAGGGATATATTCTCACCCTATCCTGGGTGTATTTGCCCAGCGCCTGAGACGTTCTCCCCTAGATGGGCATTGGGATGACATGCCAAGCGCCTTATGTTTTACATTATTTGATGGTTAATATGATTAAATTTACATTTTCTCTCAGCATTTAATCAAAATGAATGCTGCCTGATACCTCGCTACAACCAAAGAAAAGAGATCACGAAAACAAGTGTTACCAATTTCATTCAACCTAAAATAAATCAACCCAATTTTTTTTTCTTCATTCAAACATGTTTAACTATTTTAACAAGTATACCAAACTCAACAGATTCCAAAAATAACAGCATGGTTTAGTTTTTCTTTCCATGTGTTTTTTTAAAAAACCTTGTTGATGTAGTTAAACTATTTTTTGCCTTAACTTTTGTTTTCTTCTTTATGACACTGAAATAATCATTTTGATTTATTATAATCACTGATTAACTTACTAGCATTTATGTACAGTGTTCTTTTACTATTGCATATTTACATGGATAATTTAGCACTATTTTAAGGTGAAGTTTTTTATGGTCTTATTTAAATCGTTTGATGTCAGGTGATGGTGCAACAAACCATGAACACTTTAACTGATTTAATCCCTGTAGTGCTGATAGTGTTTAAATCTGTATTATCAATTCCGTGTTTTATAATTACTACTCAGTGGAAGTATGCTCTTTTTCAAATTTTTCTCTTAATCAATTTTTTTCTAAGAATAAAGATGCAGTAACTTTGAACTAATGCTTAAGGTTGTCCTTTCCTAAATGTATTTAAAGCCAGTACTATGTGTACAAGTGTGCGCTTTGTTGAAGAGTTTTAAGCCATTAGCTGCTTTAGCCTTAGCTACCTGGACACCTGCCACCTAATCTACCATTGTTTTAATGAACAGCCACTTTGCATCACTTTGACTCGTTACTGAACTTATTTATCCTTACCAATTCATCACATTTACCCATTTATTTTGTGCTGGTGTTTCAAGTGAGGAGGTGATAAAAAAATTCTGTGTGTAGTGTGCAATAATGACCCATTAAAATATAATCTAAATAAAAAGAGAACAGTGTAACTTTAAGTATATGGAACTATATAGTTATAGACTCTTTAAACCATGGGGACATCTTCATTTGAAGACAAAAAAAAAGATTTAAAAAACCTTTAAATTTGGATACAAATTTATCAAATGGTAAAACATAAATCCGATATTCATGATGCATTATCAACACATTTATAAAGCTTGAAAACATATTCATAATACTTCAGAACATTTTTCATAAGTCTCTGTTAATGTACACAGATGTATATGAGCACTGTCATAATGTGTTAGAATAAAATTACATTCAACTTTATAACAAAATGTGCATTATAATACTGTATAAACTTTGGACTCTTTTTTAGACATTCTTACTTTAAACAAAATGATTTTATTTTACCTGAGGTCTGTAAAAGCATTTATAATGCTGTCTTTATGTAATAAAACTAACGTTATCTCCTTCATGTCTCAATGAGACATTTAATAACCCAATACCTGTAAAAAGAGCTTATAACCATGCATAAACAGTAATAAGCAATTATATAGTCATTCTCAGGGGATAATACAGTTTAATTAAACTTAATAAATTGAATTTAACGTAATAAAATTTTAAGATTTATAATGCATTGTGCCACTGTGTTATAAACCCTTATGACACTTTCATTATAACTTTTTGAGTGTTGTTAAATACAATAACAAAGGCTTATGTGAAATGTTATTAAGGATAATTAATTTTTTATAACACTGTTATATGTATGTGTTAATTAAGCATTATGAATACCGGATTTTTGTTACCACACATTTTATTCAATTAAACATGATGCTTTGTAATATATAATATTCAGCATGTTGCTTCTCTGGCAGTCAGAAAATATATGGACAAAAAATATTAAGGTAAACTCAGAATGCAGGAAAGGTTGAATATTTAAGTCTTTTAATCCTTTTAGTATATTTTAGTAACCTACTATGGGGAATATACTATATTATAAATAAATTGATATATAATGAATTAATGATGCTGCAGATCGAGAGTGCTGAATGGAACAATGATATTAAAAGTATGTTTTAAGGAAACCAACAATAAAACATTTTAAGATGATTCCTGGTGCATAAATGCATGCCCATCCAGGGGAGAATGTCTTTGGCACTGGGCAGATACACCCAATTTGTATTTGTAATTATTATTTTAAACAGATTGAAATGTAGACATGGAGAAAATGCCATTTGTTCCAAACCATTTCAGCCAACAGAAGACTTAAGTAGAAGTCTGTGGGGTTTTTGTAATGGAGCAACCACATCTTAATCTATATTCCCCCTTTTAACAGTACATATGTGTTGTAAGTGTTCTTTATGTTTCATTGATAAAGTTCATTTATACTGTCTTTAAATATATGTGACTATACAATCACATTCAAAATTAAAATAACATCCCTAAAACAAAACTAGGATTCAGTGACAACAACTGTGCTCTGAAGTTAATGGTTGCCATGTACAGTCATGGCCAAAAGGATTCAAGTATTCAAGGAGGCTTTATTGTCATTTTTATCACATGTAGCATGTCACAAAAACGAAATTATGGCCCACGGACCCAGAGTAACCGTATAAACTTTTAAAGCTGACATATATGTATAGTCTATATAAAAGTTTTGAGAATGATACAAATAATAATTTTTACAAAGTCTACTGCTTCAGTTTTTATAATAGCAATTTGCCTATTCTCCAGAATGTTATAGAGTGATCATCTTAACAGCAATTAATTGCAAGGTCAATATTTACCTAGAAAATGAACTTTATCCCCCCAAACACATTTCAAATTCATTGCAGCCCTGCCTTAAAAGGAACAGCTAACACCGTTTCAGTGATTGCTCAATTAACACAGGTGTTGGTGTTGATGAGGACAGGGCTAGAGATCAATCTGTCATGATTAAGTAAGAATGACACCACTGGACAATTTAAAAAGAGGCTGGTGCTTGGCAATATTGTTTCTCTTCTGTTAACCATGGTTATCTCTAAAGAAACATGTGCAGTCATCATTGCACTGCACAAAAATGGCCTAACAGGGAAGAGTATCGCAGCTAGAAAGATTGCACCTCAGGCAACAATCTATCACATCATCAAGAACTTCAAGGAGAGGTTCCATTGCTGCCAAAAAGGCTCCAGGGCGCCCAAGAAAGACCAGCGCCAGGACTGTCTCTTAAGTGTTTCATGTTTTAAATTCCTACTGATTCGGCCTCAAGTAACGTTTCTCACCTAATACTTTTTAAATCACTTAATATTTTTTTACACAATATTCCTAACTTGATCAACACATCATGCTGCTCATATTTCTGATTCAATATTCCTTACCCCACATTTTCTACTTAATTCCCTCAAGTGGTCCCCCATGTTTCTACACCGATTATTTTTTTCCCAGTATTCCTCACAAATTACATTCCTCACCTAATAATCTTCCATTTTCTTTCAAAATGTACTTTATCCAGTGTGTTACCTAATGTTCCTCATCAACAATTATAGTTCCTCATCTAGTTTTATTTTTCCCCCCAATGTTCTTTACACCATGTTCTCCACAACACATTTCCACCTAATACTCACGACTCCAGTTTCATCATTTAATGTTTGCCACCCGATGCTTCTCATTTTACTAATGCTTGCATGCTTTCCTTTAGGATTTGGCTCATTCTGTTCATTGTGTTACCCTTATCAATGTTTCTCATCTAAGGCTCTCTTCACAGATGCTATTATTATACATCTTCTATAATGGGATCACATATGGACAGCACTAAGGGTGTTCACACATGGTATTACCTTCAAATGCGTCTCGAGTTACCTCATGTTCATCTTTCATGTTCCAGCTCTATATGGGTATATTCTATATATTTTATAATAAGTAAATGTTCTTTTGTGTTAAATTAGTTTATAAGTAAAGTGCAGCCAGCAAGTTTAATAAATCAGTAAATACAGTTCAGGAGGTATGGGAATAAAATGCACTCTACACTATATATTTAATGTCAGTGAATGAATTAAATTGGTTAGCCACATGCCTCCAACAGAATTTAAAATAAGAAAAAATTGAAAAGATAATCTCTTATTATAATATATGTGTAGCGCTGGTCGTCTGTCTGTCTGCCTCTACCTGTCACTCCCGGCTCACTCCCTCCGTCGCCCACAATCTTCTAGCAAAGTTGACAAGACTGCTTTTTGTTTGGGAATTTCTACTGGACGGAGTTTGGTTGTCCGCGTTTCCTTATCGTCAGGAGTTTGTGCATGTGGGGCATTAGCACGGTTTAGGCAAGTGAAGTGCTTGAATGTGCTTGAATGCGCATGCAGTGGAGATTGGGTATTGTACAGTATGGTATATGGATGGATTTGGAAGGAATGTGGCGATGCGTTGTTGTTCTTGGAAATAAGTGCAGAGAGTGGAATGAAGAAGGGCGGCGGATTCATGTTGCCATACACCATTTCATACACTATAAAATATTGCAAATAATAATGGCAATATGGAAAACACATTGTCAAATATAGTTTTCCAACGACATCACTCCACTCTTCGAGCATTACTTTGAAGACACCCTGGGAAAAGCCAGGTGTTTGTTATAGTTACCAATAAATGTTAAAAGATATTAAAGATATTGGTGGTTTGTCAATAAGTAGTTGTATGGTTTATGTACATTCTGCTAAAAAAAGTGGCTGCATATTAGTTCACAGCTGCTTTTTGTAGTATTCACTTGTGTGTTTGGGGCGTCATCCCAAATTCTTTGCTTAATGGTCCCCAGACATTGTTTCTCACCAAGTTTTTGTCATCCAATACTCTTTTTCCTGGTTGGCCAGAAATGAATTGTAAAAGCTGAATTTTTTTTTTTTTATTCCTACATAAGCATTTTTATGTAAAAATATTTTCTAAATCCTTTTAAACATGGCTTCCAGACTAAAGATTTTAAAATGCAGTTTCCGTAAGGATTTTGGTGATTAAGGTAACAAAATTAGAATAAAATAATAAATAAAATACTTTTAATTAGTTTGGCTCTTTCCTGCAGCCTCAAAGACGCTTTACAACAATAGCATTCATTAAAATGATAAAAACACATAAAACAACAATAATGAAGGACAAATGGAAAAAAACATTAAAACGCAACAACCAAAGAATACAAATCGCAGTTACAAAAGCTTAAAAGTTAAAATCTATTTGAAATAGATGAGTTTTGAGGAGTGATTTGAAATTAGGCAGATTAAGACAGTCCCATATGTCTTTTGGGAAGGGGGCAGCAACAGAAAATGTTCCATCACTCCATGTCTGGTGCTCCGTTGTAATGTCTATGGACAGAATATTTGCATCTGAAGAGCGAAGGCTACATGACGGAGTATGAAATGAATGAATAAAACCTAAAAATGAAACAAAAATGAATGCAGTGTCCCCCCGCCTAGTGTATAATACGCAATTCTTCAATGACATTCTACGTCTAAATCATTTATCGTACTCAGACAAAGCCTGCCTTTCTATGTGCTTCCACTGTACATAGTTATGATTCACATTCAAATTCAACACTGTGTGCCCTCACACTGCATGAAAAATGCAGCTTTTAGAGTTCTGTACATACAATCACTTGGTTTAGCTTGGAATACAGTGCCCTGCATGTTAACAATGTTTAGAGAGCCTAGCTTTGCTGACTTGTGACTTGTGTGTGTTAAAAGTTCACTCACACCTTACACTGCCCTTCAGCTTATTCAGCTAAAACTTTATACTCAAATATAGTTGTTCAGTCGTTGCTTGCTTTTTACCCTGCACTGGAAGAAAAAACAACTGCAGGTTATTGAATTGGTGCGGCAAACTTTTTGTATATTTTTCAGTAAAATAGAGAACTGGTATTATCAGCAGAGACATAATGTACATCTTGTTATTCCATTTACATTTTTATCCATGCAGGGCAAATTTAGGGGCTTTGGGCAAGACCTGCACCTGCACATAGTGCTGTTGAATAGGCTGCAGTACGCTGGCAATGGGCTTCCTTGTTTACCATGATTTTACTTGTGTCAAATCTTTTTGTATGGATGCAAGGTGTCAGATTATTTTTAATAAGATCTACCTCGCTTATTTTGTTACTGATTTTTTTTTGTCATCCTTTGGTGAATGTTCCACACATCATTTACAAATATATATATTTATTTTTCTTCTCCTTTATTCTGATGTTAGATCAAAATGTTAGATCACCAAAGCCCTCACTGACTCACCCATCACTAATTTTCCCAATTCCCGAGTGCCTACAATGCTGAAATTTGGCATCGTGAATCCCTATCATGTCCTTGGAAAAACAAAGTAGTTCTCACTTTCCTACATTCGATGGTTTGTATGGGATTGCCATCGATTGCAAGACCTTGCCAGGGTCACATCGGGGTCTTCCTGAGTACCTATAGATCTAAACCTTGACTCCTTCATTCATCATGTCCTTGAAACCCTTTTTTAAATGCAATGGTTTATTTGATATCAGACGCGAGACCACTCCAGTGTCACATTGGGGTCTTCCTGAGTGCCCACAAGCCTGAAATTTGGCATCGTGGTTTCCTATCATGTTCTTGGAAAAACTAAGTGGTTCTCGCTTTCCTAGGTTCGATTGATTGTTAAAACCAACACCTCAGATAGATGATTGTCTTTGTGAGTACCTACAAAGCTGAAACTTGGCTCCATTCCTTATCGTGTTCTTGGAAAATTTACTCATACATTCACATTAAGAAATCAACCGTGTGGACACTGTAGTCATAACTCGCACATATTCATTATATCATTTTAATTGCCACAAACCTTACTCTTCAATATACGTATACTACAAAGCCATCTCTCATTCCAAACAATTGCCATTTAACTTTTACCTAGCGCAGCACGGAAATTTCGCTAGTTCTCTTTATAATACACAACTACTAAGTAGGGCTGGGACTATATGGCCTAAAATCACTATTGCGATATATTAAGCAATGTATTATAATTTTAATACACACATACCCCAAAAATAATGTATAAGGCCAACATAAAATATAACTTTATTAAGATACCAAAAGTACCAGTATGAGCACAATGACGTCAGTTATCGTCATAAATTTCGGTATCGGTAAATTTAAAAAGGAGTCCGATTTTAGAACTGTCCTTTAGAACTGTACTTTTTTTTTTTTTTTTGTTCTTTTTTTATTGTGTGGTATTCTAAGCACCGGGCATTTTTACTGCATGTTTTAAATTAGCTGCATAGTGAAGAGTTTTGAAACAGTTACTCACTTGTACTCTCATTAGCGTAGCCTCTATACACAGGCTTTCTTCTTTGTTTCCCTTTATTTATGAACTGTTCCGAGTGAAAACACATTACTTTTGTAGTTCTCTTTGCCATAGGAGCTTCTTTGTTCGTTGTAAAAGCAACTTTCAAAGCTTGCCCCAAAAGCTATGCTGAGCTCACTGAACCAGAATACAAATATTATTTTTTTTCTGTGTTATACCGGTTAAGACGTTCAATACTTTAGGTGTGACTGGGGAAAATGAGTTCTGCATTTTGTCCAGTGTGGGAGGTAGGGTTATTTTTAAATGACTAGATTTTAGGAGTTACCTTCCTGGAATTAGAGTGTGGTAGGAGTAAGTAGGTCAATGGCAGGTCTGTTTTGCCTTGCTGTCCAGGATGCCGCAGCTCATTTGGAATTTCCTCTAGTTCTATGTGACTACAAATTCTTGCTTATCCAGCTGTAGCCATCAACCTCGACTGCTTTTTCTATTTTTTTGCATAGCACCTACTGAATAAATGAATGTAAGCAGCTATACTTCTGGTGAATGTGGTTGTGTTAGGACATTCTAGACTAAAATACACTTTAGCTATGTAAATGGGCTTGTTTCGACTGTTTAAAACCATTACTAATAGTATAAAGTTGTCTTTTTGTGGATATGAGTGTCTCGTCTCCAGGTTTGGACTCTGTGGAGGTTACTGGAGTTCCTCCAAACTGATCAAATCATAACTTAATAGAACAACCTTTTCTATACCTTGTCCTTTTGTACAGTAGGATGATGTGTAATATCATAGATAAAGTACTTTGTAAACATTTATTGACAACATGTAACTTTAGGAAAGAAGGTGAACAGATGTTAGTAATAATGCATTTACAACTGGAATATTATCTAAAATAAGTAATCCGGCCAAATGTTAACAGGCCTTAATTTATTCCCAGAAACCCTTAATGTTAACCTTTTACATAATTCCAGTATTCATAATGCATTATTAGAAGATTTATAAAGTTTTTATGATGCTTTAGAATACTTGTCGTAAGCCTTTGTTAATGTCCATAAATCAACAGTACCACACTTATAAAGAACATGCAATAAGGCTAAAGTAAAGTGTTGTCAATAATTACCTCGGTAACACTTTCTATAAATCCGGTATTCATAATGCATTAATCAGTGCCTTGCAAAAGTATTCGGTCCCCTTGAAGTTTGCAACATTTTGCCACATTTCAGGCTTCAAATATAAAGATATTTTTTTATTCATTCATTTATTTTTTATTGAAAAAATCAACAAGTGGGACATAATTGTGAAATGTAACAAAATGTGTTGGATATCTTAATTTTTTTTTTTAGAAATAAAAAACTGAAAAGTGGGGTGTGCAATATAATTTGGCCCCCTTACTTTCAGTGCAGCAAACTCACTCCAGAAGTTCAGTGAGGAACTCTGAATGATCTAATGTTAACCTAAATGACAGATGATGATGATAAATAGAATCCACCTGTGTGTAATCATGTCTCCCTATAAATGCACCTGCTCTGTGATCATCTCAGAGTTCTGTTTAAAGCGCAGAGAGAATCCTGAAGACCAAGGAACACACCTGGCAGGTCCGAGATACTGTTGTGGAGAAGTTTAAAGCCGGATTTGGATACAAAAAGATTTCCCAAGCTCTAAACATCTCAAGGAGCACTGTGCAAGCGATCATATTAAAAATGGAAGGAGTATCAGACCACTGCAAATCTACCAATACCTGGCTGTTTCTGTAAAATTTTAGTTCACTGAACAAATCTGGTCTTAATGGAAAAGTGGCAAGAAAGCCATTTCTCAAAGTTATCCATAAAAAATATTGTTTAAAGTTTGCCACCAGCCACCTGGGAGACTGTGAAAAAAGGTGCTCTGGTCAGATGTAACTAAAAACATCCAACCACACTGAGCTCGAGCTGATTTGCAAGTAACAATGGGCAAAAATTCAGTCTCTCGATGTGCAAAACTGATACCCAAAGCGACTGGCAGCTGTAATCGCAGCAAAAGGTGGTGCCACAAAATATCCAATGGATTTCCTTCCACTTCCCGATTGTGTCCCACTTGTTGATTTTTCACAAAAAATTCCAATTTTTTTGTTTGAAGCATGAACTGTGGCAAAAGGTTAAAGTTCAAGGGGGCTGAATAAAGTGTAATCATCTTTTAAATAATAATGTCTAAATATCCAAAAAAATTAAACGTTTAAGTTTATATTATAATGCATCATGTCAATTTGTGTTACAAAATCGTATGTGCAATCGTAATAACAATTTATGACTATGCTTATAAACATCTATGTACATCAGCAAAGGCTTATAAAGTGTTATGAATACTTTATAATGTGTTATAAATGCACTTATAATGCATTATGAATACTGGATTCATAGAAAGTGTTACCAAAATCTTTTGAA
>JAOUQT010301747.1:7151-27265 GCA_025769995.1 Xyliphius kryptos | reverse complement strand
GTGTTCAATACTTTTTCCCTGTGCCATTCCACATAATTACACATAATTTAATTTCTGGACATCTATGGTTTGATTTCCTTGTATGTATGGATTACTTGGGTTGTTACCGGCATTTGGTGAAAATTTCATGTCAATACCACCTCTACAAATATATTTCTAGAAAAATGGTGACGTGTTTAACACTTATTTCACCCGCTGTATAAATACACAACTATGAATATAAACAACAATTTTACATTTAAAATTTCTACATTTAGATTTTAGCAGCAAAAAATGGATATGAAATATGAGAGAGCAGTTTTTCTGGCAGTATGTAAACTTTTAACATGTTAATGAAGTATGAGGTAGATAGATGAGATGAAATGAACCTACATCTGGAGGTGTAGATGTCTGTGGTGGTGGGGAGACTGACTCCAAAAGTCCTCTGTGCAGCCTTCACCACCCTCTGCAGAGAGGGAGTATCTCAGTCCAAGAAGTGCAAGTTTATTGCATAGTGTTTGAGGGATCATGGTGTTAAAGGCAGATGTGAAGTCCACAAAGAGCATGCTGACAAAAGAGTCTTTTTGCTTTGGGTTGGTGAGGGTGGTGGGGACCACAGAGGAAATGGCATCCTCTGTGGATCGGTTTTTCCTATATGCATACTGGTGAGGATCCACAGTGATGTCATTGATGTGGGTCATAACCAGTCTCTTAAAGCATTTGGTGAGTATCAGCGTGAGGACTATCGGCCGGTAGTCATTCAGACCTGTCACTATGGAGCATTTTGGAACTGGGATGATGGTGGCAGTCTTCAGGGTTAATCCTGCATTTACTGTAACATCAATTCATCTTCTACACTTTGTTCCGTAATTAGTCATTTTATATTTCAAACTGTTTTTCCAACCACTACAATGACTAGTTGAGGCTCGTTTTTTAAGACAGGGGTGCTTGCTTATCAGTGCTGCTGCAACACGTTCAAATTGAGCATTATTTGGGTAGGCTGTGGTAGGCTATACATGCTCTCTGCCAGACGTTCCAGAATCTCATGTTTTAGCTCTTTTTATACTTTTAAGTGTGTTCCATCCCTCATCTATATTAGCTCCGCTTGCCTAAGTCTATATGCTACATCAACAGAAAATGTTGGAATGTCAAATACTTCTGGCCAAGTTGCTCCAAAGATGAGTGTAAGAGGATCTCTGTATCAGCTGTACTGTGTGTGTCCCTCAAGATTTCAGATGCTGAAACAGGTAGCAGTTCAAGCACAGGGATGACTTTGTTGCTTTTTCAGAAAGATCTCCAATATCTTTCAAATTTCATAGCTCATAATTGAATATGGGATCCTTGTACTTAAGGCTGTAGTTGTAATTAAGTCCCAGTGATTTTTTTTACTGTCCATATCAAATCCTCCACCGTAGCTGGCCTCGCATTGAGAGTGACCTTTCTTATATCTGCCTCTGATTAAATGACCCTCAAGGTCATCTTCTGGTGTGCTGTCATCTTGGAAATAAAAACAATAATTAGCTTTTAGAAATATGGGGATTGTATTAAATTAGGTTCCTGTTTACAATCTTAAATGTTACCTACATAAGCTTGTCATGACAATTGACATTATCCTACACAAGGTCTATTGGAATAAACAATTTACCAATTTTGTCACTTTTTAACACAGAATGTAACGTCTGAATGTCACTACAGTCTCAAACAGTCTCCAGATTTGTATGCTGGAAGAGGGAAAACATCATTCAACTCTTTCAGTTGTACTACACAGAGAGAGGGGTTAATGCCTTCACAGAGTTCAAAAGATCTAAGATGCTCGTGGTACCACGCATTCATCTCTTTGCAGACAAACGGGATTTTTGTGTTAATAGCCACAATTAGTTTAATTTGCTTAAAATTTGGAAGGTCAGAGCATGAACCAACAGAGAGAATCATTCCTGGGCAATATTTTATTCCATCTACAAAGACAGATGATGCAACAAACACTGTTGTATGTTAAGGAACTCTCAGGCAGAATATTTGTTGGACATTCTCGGGGTAAGACGTGATTAATGCTGTAGTAACCTAGTTCATTTTAACTGATGGTTTAAAAAATTAACCCTCGTCTAAATGGTAAGCCATCAATTTCTGATGCTTTACAGCTAGTGTTAGAGCCATGTTTTTGAAGTTGCGTGCATTACGAATTACTTGTTTAAAAAATTTATGCTTTCATTCAAAGCGCATTGTCCAGACATCTGAAAGTGGACCAAACACCTTAATCATCTCAGGATAATGCTCAATGAAATTGTGTTTTGGACGTAATTTGAAATCAGGAAATGTACTTTGCAACATTTGTCTGTGTTCAGATATTTTGCAATCAAGGAAATGTATGGACTCTTTAGTGTGTCTTTTTGCTACAGCCAACACAACTATGTCTTTTTGGAGCAACAAAATATCCCATGTATTGTCTCCTTTATGACCAATGAGAAGTGTAAGTGTAGCAGGTGTCGGAAACCCCAAAAGAATTCTTCCAACTACGCCACCCCCAGGGGTATAGGCCCCTGAGGGAAAAGATGGTGCTTTAACCAACACCCCAATTTAATCAAAGATCAGGTCCGCAAACAGGTTCATGCAATCAAACAGAGACAGGGTTCTAGTTCTTATCGTACAAATATTTATTTATTCCCACATGGATACAAATAGTCTTAAATAGTTTTTCTAAAACAATAACATCAAAACACACGTACTCGCTTACGCACACCGGCGGCAGGTATGGCAATGGCATGGGGAAACCAACATAAATCGTAAAACAAAAACTCATAACGACAAACACCAATACTGGCAAAATAAATCAAAAGAAAGGGTACAAGAGAGGGCTTACCAGAGGAGGGACCATAACTTCGGAGTGGGTCAAAAAGACCGCACGTTGTATACACTGCACACCCATGTGACGCTACACTATCATAAAGGTGAACTCACAAATACCCACCACCGCTGACCTGGCCCCCCCCCTCACTGGTCGTCCCAATCCTGTCAAAAGAAAACAAACTATTAATAACACAATACAATATCCAAAAATCAAACACGAGGGACTGATCCCACAAAGTATGTATAAAACACAAAAATAAACAAATTAACCAAAACCACAATAAAATAAACCAAATCATAAAGACCACACACTCAAACTAATGGCTGATACCAACCCATCAACCACCCCCGCACACTGATCACACAACCTCACAAGTACGAACACACACACACCCACACACAGGTTATGTGTAACCCACACACAGGTTATGTGTAACCCACACGCAGACGGCGATCACAGCGGTGCCGTGAAACGAGCAGTAGTAAAAAAATATCCCATAAAACCGATAGAGGCAGAACAACAGCCGGAGCGAATCCCGACGATACAGAGCTGGTTACAACACCAATCACGAAAGAATGAAAGCACGTGGTAGCCTACAGAAAACAAACAATTTCAGAATTAGCTGAGCCCGATAATAATAATCAGGCTCCATTAATAATGGCAACAAGATTAAAAAAAAACACACTACTTACCCAACGTCCAATAATTACCTACACCAGACCTGAATACCCAATTAGTCTTGAAAGAAGGTCACGAGTGTACATTCTACACGAAGGAGGAAGCATTAAGCACGATGCAATGCAAACCATACGAAACGAATACATTGCCGAGCAACCACATACCAAACGCAGGGAAGGTCGGGACCGAATAAAGCCACCGCAACACAGGCAGAACCCACCGGAAACATCCTCCAGAACCGGCCACTGTCTCCTCAAAATCGCTCATAAACGAGCAACAACAGCAAGGCCCGTGCTGTTGAGCAGGAAGAACGGCATGTCTCACCACCAAATCTGACTCCGCCAATTTAAAGCCTCCCGCTCATGCGGACGTTTAACCAGCGTGATGACGTAACCCCGTAATGGCGTGCCCAACAACTTGGCACGGCTGCAGCGTACTTAAAGGTGCATGAGCACCACCACAGGTGTACCGGTCTTTAAGGCCAGGCTTGGTGCAACTGGATGCTTCTGTGAGGTGATATCAGAGAACCAGGGTGAAGTGTGTGTTGTTGTTTTTTTTTACTTTAATTATGTCACTAAACAAATAAACCAGGGCTGAATAGTCCAAATGCTCTTGTTAAAGCCATGACTCAGTTTTCTTACAAACTCTTATTTAAACCAGAAAAGAAAAAAAATATTAACCTCTCAGTTCACACACTGTCGTTACGCCTATTTACCCCCATGTCCCTCCCCTTAACCAATCAAAATGGGCAACCCCAAGGTTGACACGCTACATGTTCAACGATTGCTTTAATAACAAGAAATGTAAAAAGTCACAGCAAATGAAAAGTTTTTTTTATGTGCGGTAACAGATTTTTTACTTACATTTTTAAAACGTTTCAGTAAATAAATACAAAAGTTTGTGAAATTACACACAATAAAATAAATGTGTACTGGAGCGTTCTGTTAACGTTACCTAGCAACAACAGCGTTCTGGAATCATAGCTTATGGCAGGAAAGCCAGTGTTCAGAGGAACATTACCTATTTGTCCCATTAACAAGTCAGAAGACTCTTGATCCCACAACTGCGTGGTTTTCTCGCAGTTCTCACAGTTTATTATTTCCAGCGGTCTTTTCCTAAAAGACACCACAGGGCTGAACAATCAGAAGGACATGGAAATAGGGTCTAATCAAGAAGGATACCTGTTTAAAAGAGGCAGTAATGTATCTTGGACATGGAACAGGTTACAGCTAAAGCTAACAGTATTTACGTACAGATTTATGGTTATAAAGCTAATTTAGTTTATAACCAGCCCATGGTTTTGCCTTGTGTTGCTAATAATTTGCAAGGCACAATAATAGTATATGTTTGTTTGCTGCTCGTTGATATAAATATTATGTTTTAGTTTTGTTCATTTAATTTTTTTTTTTGCAGACGCTGGTTCAGTATTAAGGATAATCGGCTGATGTATAAGAAATCACCCGAGGTTAGTCAGATCTGTAATCAACCTGAGAGATAAAATGTGTTTAACAAGTATCAGACATAGAAAAGAAGCCCACTGTCTAATATTTTTAGAAAACATAGGGGTACAGTGTTTTTTACTGTTTGAAAATGTATATGCACTTTTTAGTATACTTTTTTTTGGCAAATTGTATTATGAGAGACAAACATTTACTTCTATAGTACCTTTATTTTTGTTAGTAAATTTTAAAAACACTTTTTTTTTTATAACAAAATGTATTACCTAAAAATGTCTTTTCGATTTGTATTTCTTTTCTCAGAAAAAAACCACTGTAATAATGGCAAATTTGCCACATTGTTCAGTTCAGGAGTGTAAAATCACTGGACGCAGCTTTTGTTTTCGTGTTCTGTCACCTACAAGGTAAGATCACTTTCTCTGTAATCACAACTTTTTATTTCACAAAGCAGACAGGAATCTGGGTGTTTAATTCAGAGATTGTATCATCTTTCTAATTTTATATCTGCTTATAATCAATCCATCCATCCATCCATCCATCCATCTATCCATCCATTATCTTCTATTTCTGTACGAGGGTCGCGGTGGGGTGCCCATCCAGGGGAGAACGTTTTGGGCGCTTGGCAGATACACCCAGCCCAAGGCGCCAATCTATCGCTGGGAACACTCCCACACACACACACACACCCACTCTATGGGGCAATTTAGAGCATTCAATTCACCTTGAAACCCATGTTTTTGGACTGTGCAAGGAAACCGGAGGAAACCCACGCGGACACAGGGAGAACATGGAAACTCCTCCCAGATCAGAATTCGAATATATATTATTTTTATAATATTATTTTTGTTGTGTGCGCGCGTGTGCAGGACTTGTGTGTTACAGGCCGATTCAGAGGAGTCCAGACGGTTATGGATCACTGCAATAAAAAACATCATTGCCATGACTGTTATTAGGATACCAGAGCGGACATGTGCAGGAAGGACACGCTTTCCTGAGAAAGGTTTGCACAAACTTTACATCTTTCACTCTATAAACAGTATGTGCCATTTGTTGTACAGTACAAAATACAAAAGGCATATCCTTAAGATTTTCATGTGTTAATTTATTTATTTTAATAAACAAGAGGAGGCTATACCAAAGTCTGTGCCCACATTCAATAAGTGCAGTGGTCAGCAACACATTCACACAATTATTTACACTAACTAAAACAATTAAGAAAAAGAAATGAAGATTGCTGTTTAAATACAGTGTCAATGATATTGTCTATAAACAGGTCCATTTCACTCGCGGTACTTCAAGGGGTGTCTGCTGGATGAAAGAAAAGGAAGAGTCTTTAAGGCAACCCGGTTGTGGGACAAAGAAAAGGTAAACTGCCAAAGAATTGATTTTAGTGCCTCACTGACTCACCCACTCATCACTAATTCTCCCACTTCCCAATTAAAAATTGGCATTCTGTTTCCATATCATGTCCTTGAAAAAATTACCTGCTTTTCACTTTCGTAAATCCAATAGTTCGTTCGATGGTGACCTCGACCATATCAAAGTCTTCCAGAGTACCTAGAAGCCTAAAATTTAATTAACATCGTGGTTTCCTATTGTGTCATTAGAAAAACTAATTATGCCACGGCGCCGCCTTTCAGGTGAGCAAAAAGACTTGATTTATTAGCCATAAGCACCATCCATAATCTGCGCACTGACAGAATCACTGGAGATACTTTGTGCACTGACGGAATTACTATAGATATAATCTGTGCACTTATTGGATCACTGGAGATACTCTGCTCACTGACTAAATCACTGGAAATATTTTACGTACTGAAAGAATCACTGGAGGTACTTGGCGCATTGACTGGATTACTAAAGGTACTTTGCGCACTGACAGAATCATTGGAGGTACTTGGACCACTGATGAGATCACTGGAGATACTCTGCGCACTGACTGGATGGCTGGAGGTACTTTGCACACTTACAGAATCACTGTAGATGCACTATGCATTGACTGGATCGCTGACAAAAACCCCTGGAGCCACTCACTGTGTACCCACAGAATTACCAAAAGTACTTGGCGCACTGACTGTATCACTGGAAAAACTCTGGATGCGCCCTCGGTTCCACCAAGATCACTAGAGACGCGCTGTGTACATGACTGAATGCGCTCAGCGTTGACAAACCTGACAGTACTACAGGGGGATTTTGACAGAAACACAGGTAATAATCTGCGCACTGACTGGATCACTGAAGATGCTTTGCTCACTGACAGAATCGTTAAAGCAACTCTGCGGACTGACTGAAACACTGAAGGTGCACGGACAGAATCACCGGAGGTACTTAGCGCACTGACTAGATCACTAGAGATACTCTGTGCACTGACAGAATCGTTGGAGGTGCGCTGTTTACTTGACTGGATATACTCTCGGCACTGACAAAATCACTAGAGTCCGCTGTTTACATGATTTGGTGCGCTCTCGGTGCCACCAAGATCACTGGAGGTACGCTGTGCACTGTGTACACGACTAGATGCGCTCAGCACTGACAAACCTGACAGTACTACAGGAGGATTCTGACATAAACGCTGGAGATAATCTGCGCACTGATAGAATCAGTGGAGGTACTCTGTGCACAAACTGGATCACTGAAGATACTCTGCACACTGACAGATTTACTGAAGGGACTATGCACACTGACAGAATCATTGGAGATACTCTACACACTGGAAAAATAATTGGAAGTACTCTGCACACTTGAAGACTCAAAGGTTGAAGATTGTAGATATGGTGGCACTGACCTGGTAATACTCTTGAAACAGGATGAAGAGAACTGGGAACTGGAAGTTGACGGAACTAAACTCGGTATAACTATAGGGATTAGCATAAGAAGGAGACTACACTTATGGAAGGTTATAAGCTGTGTTTATATTTGAGCTCGCCAATGATTTAGGATTGTCACTAAATACCAACTTTTATCCGGGCTGACATTTATTAATCTTAGAAGAAACCCGCTCCGCAACCATACAGGGCTCTAATATGACATTTCATGACAAATGCTCCATAAGCATACTGGGCTCAATCTCAGCACCTACACGTGACCCACATTTAGTAACCAATTGTGCCACAAGCTCCTCAAACGTACTGGACACGACCTGAACAAAAGCACGTGACCCAAACTCAGTAATTCGACTGACTTTAAACTTTGCACAAGTAACTGCAGAGGTTTTATAAAACTAGCAGGACCCTCAGACCATGCTGCCACATCCAGAAAGTACTTTGAAAATTAAACCAGGTAGCAGTAAACCAGGATCTTTAATGCATAAAGACTCCATCACAAACTCTCGCAAGACCACAGAAACACGAGGCAAAAATGACAATCATGTGACCCGAACCCACCAATGACCGGCAAAAAAAGAAACTCATAAAATAAAACTAGAACATGAATGAATACACAAAACAAGGCTGTAACGCAAAACATAAACGAATAGTTTCTGTGCAATTGCACATGTGACATTGATTTAATTACAGAGTAATTTGTTTTGTTTATGTGAACTGTTGCTTTTTAAAATCAATGTCATGTAATGTTTTTTTGTATTTTTGATTTTTTTTTTACATCTATAGGTGGCCTGGAAAATTGTGAAAATCACATGCATGCAAGTAAGTGATCGTATTTTACTGATTAATCACAATGTCTTTCGAATCCCAGCTATTAATCTATTGAACAGTATTCCATGTTGCCTTATTGACTGCACTATAGATATACATACATCTGAATCACTGTCTCTGCTTTGATCTTAGCCTGGAAACCCATACGAACTCCCTGCAGAGGTGGTAATGCTAGAGAAATTGATGAAGTCACCTCATTCCAAGAAAATAGTGGAGCTTCTTGACTGGTTTATTGTGGAGGATTACTACATCATTGTCATGGAACGATTTAGAGAATGCGTGGACCTTTTTACTTCTGTTACTCACTGTCCAGTAAAGGAAATAGATGCCAGAGTCATCATGCGGCGGGTTATTAAGGCTGTGTCTTTCTGCTTTGATCGAGGTGTTCTCCACAGAAATATATGCGCATCAAATGTTCTTTTAAACTCCTGGAAGCTCATAATTAAACTTGCAGGCTTTGGTTCTGCCACATTGCATACCTCAGCAGCACAACAGGTATTTCGAGGTAAATCAAATAATTAATCCAGGTCAGTGCAACATCATTCAGTCTTTTCAGAATATTCATCCTGTTTTCTTTAACTTAGGCCCAAACCAATACAAGCCTCCGGAGTGGGTTACTGAACAAAGGTATCATGGTGAACCAGCCACTGTTTGGAGTCTCGGAATCCTCCTGTATTTTATGATCTACCAGGACTATCCGTTTGCAGACGAGCATGATATTGTTTATGAGAAACCTAATTTCACAAATATTTGCACCAATGGTAAGAAATATAAAGACTGAAAAGTGAAATCTAAATGTTATTGAAAACGTGTTTATAATTGTGATCATGGTCAGCCTATCCTATTGTTAAAAGGGCAAATAAAAGGGGAAATACCTAGGACAGGTCACCAGTACAAAGCAAATGTACACCAGCACGTTTACTCACACGTTTTTTGACTTTCTAAAAAAAACAAATGTAGACACAGAGGATAAATTCTTTAGTAATTGGAATCAAACCTAGGACCTTCCAACTGTAGCCTTATGAAAATAGATCTTTGCAAACATGGCAACAAAATTTTATAGTTTCATTTGAATGATTATGTCTAAAATAATGTGATTGTTTTAAATCTGAGATCCTTACATTCTCTCTCTCTATATCTAACGTCACTGCACACAGCCTGCAACAAACTAATACAGAGCTGCCTGATGAAGAACCCTGAAGAGCGATCAAGTCTATCTGAGCTGCTCGACCACCCGTGGTTTTTAAATAGGTTTGAGAATCAACCCATGAATGAGTATAATTACACTATCTGTATTCATCTAACCGTTTTATTCTTGTTTAACAGGTCATGTAGTTGAACTACAACTATAAATGCCAAAGCCCTTCCACTTTCCGAGTATCATCGTGAGTCCCTATCATGTCCTTGGAAAAACAAAGTACTTCTCACCTTCCTATGTTTGATGGTTTGTTCGATATCGCCATCGAACGCAAATACTTACAAGGCTGAAACTTGGATCCTCCATTCCCTATTATGTTATTGAAAAAATTGATTGCTTTTTAATTTCCTAAATTCGATGGCTCCTTCGATATCACTATCGAATGCAAGACGCCTCCAGTGTCACATCGGATACTTCCATGAAATTTTGCGTGGCATTGTAATTCCTTTCATGTCCTTGAAAAAACTGGAAAAAAATGGGTTTTTGCTGTCCTACGCTTGTTTGTTCGTTCCATATCGCCATCTATGCAACACCTCGGATGGTTTGGGGTCTTAGCGAGTACCCACAAAGCTAAAACTTGGATCCATCATTCCTTATCATGTTTTTGAAAAAACATACTGATAAATTCACGTAAGAAAGCAACTGCATGGGCACCACAGTCACAATTCGCTCTATTTTCATTGCATAAATTCATTTGAGATTTTTATTGTCACAAACCTCAATCTTTAATAACCTGGTTTGGTATCGATATAAATGAAAATGTCCCTTTGTTCAAAATCTTAAATCTCCGCAAGTGCTTCCACCTAGCAAAACATACACTTCTTATAGACACTCAGATACTGCACTATGTGTTTCAAATTGGAACTTCTTTGCCAAAAAACACTTTTCCAGAAAGACTTTACTTATGTATTTTAGTTAAAGACAATGTTCTATACTGGTTGTCGCCTTATGTGGTGGTTTGGGTATGGGACTATACTTTACCGGTCATTGCCTCATTATGTGCTTTGTTATGAAACTATACTATGTCTGTCATTGCCTCATTATGTTCTTAGCCTCATTTTTATTAGTTACCAGCCCTACTATGTTGTCTTGTTTGCGCTTGTTGTACATAGTTTCCATTAAAGGGTTCTGTCGATCTCTCAGTATTGATAGATCATTTGTATTCGTGTGGCTAGGTGATACCTCAGTGTATGGCATTATTTTTGTTTGTTTTTTATACTCTTAATAAATTAGTCTTTTCAAACCACTGCTTCTTCTCACTGCATATACTACCTACTTTTTACTCTGTTGATGTGACACTATGACATATTCTCCTCACAGGAAACTTTATAATTTTGAATGTAACACACTGCTTATAGTAATATTTTATATTCTGTAATGCATATTTTACATTTCTGCTATAATTTATATATTTATACATTTTCTCTTTTGATTTTCTACTTTTATTCTGATACAACAACGGATTTTGAGGGAAACTGGGTCCACAATTTCAATTCATTTTTATGTACCACACGTGATGCAAAAAAGTCATCCACAAATGGTGAAGACATGGAACAGTTATGAACCTTTCCAGGAGTGGCCACTCCTGGGAAGGTTTATAACTGTTCCATGTCTTCACCATTTGTGGATGGCGCAGCGATGACTCATCCAAGAGGTCACAAAAGACCCCACAACTACGTTCAAAGAACTGTAGGCCTCAGTTAAGGACAGAGTTCATGCCTCCACCATAAGAAAGATACTGGGCAAAATGGCCTGCTTGGCAGAGTTATAAGAAGAAAAACACTGCTGAGCATCTTGATGAGCCCCAAGACTTGGACCGATTCTAAGGACCGATGAGACATAAGTTAGAAGGTGTATGTCAAATTACATCTGACATAAAAGAAACACTGCATTTCAGAAAAAGAACATTATACCAACAGTAAAATGTGGTGGTGGTGGTAGTGTGATGGTCAGGGGCTGTTGGCTGTGTCAGGACCTGCAGGACTTGCTGTGATAAATGGAACTGAATTCTGCTGTCTACCAAAAGATTCTGAAGGAGAATGTTTGACCATTTGTTTGTGACCTCAAGCTGAATCTAATTGTATTTAAACATTAACTGAAGTCATAGTACGTTCGTTTACGTAATGGGTTGTGTCAGGAAGTGCATTGCGCATAAAACACTTTGCCAAGTCTAATATGCAAGTTCATCGCTGTGGTGACCCCTGAATAATAAAGAGTAAAAAGCAGAGAGAAGAAGATGCCTATATTACCATTATGCACAAACCAAAAGCACATTATGAAATAATAGTTTGGAAGGAATATATTTTTATTTATATTTTTGGCAGTGATTAAAGCCATGCACACACTTGCATGGCACCGAAGAGGCCATCACAAATAGTTGAGTGACAATAATAGTTTTGACCAGCAGGGAGGTTTGTGTGCAAATGATACACCCAGCTTCACAAGGCTTCATCTACCCATCACTACTTTTATCTACAAAGACAGAATGCATAAAACAAATGAACTTATACAGCAAAACTATAACTGAAACAAAGCATACAATGTTACCAACCAATAGAATGGACAATACATATTCAATGAAACACAAAGAATAAAGACACTTACACATCCAGGGATACATAAAAACTCCACAGTCCACATGGCAAAAATACAAAATGGCCACCTGTACACCCTGTAATCTATTAGTACCACCCTTTACTGTTGCAAGGCTTTGTTGTCTTTGGAGTCCATAACCCTTTTGGCTGTTTTCAACATTTTTGTTGTGCATAAATACAATTAATATTTATAATGAGTCATCTAAAATATGTTGGAACAAAAATAAAACACAATTAGATAAATACAGACTGTGATATTATACTCATCCATGTGTTAATTCTGTCTTGTTAAACCTTTTAATAATCTTTAAAACCACGGGTGATTGAGCAGCTCAGACAAACTTGGCCGATCTTTTGGGTGTTTCATCAGGCAGCTCTGTATTAGTTTGTTGCAGACTGAGTGCAGAAAGTTATAAAGAGAGAAATAACATGAATATCTCAGATTTGAATAAATGAAATTCTCATATTTATTAATTTAAATAACACTTTAAAACTAGGTTGCTATGTTTGCAAAATGGTATTTATAAGGTCACAGGTTTGATTCCAAGGTACGCTAGTATAAGGAATTGAAATGTTTTCCAATGTGTAAACATTGGTTTCGGTAGGAAGCTTTATTTTTCTCCCCCAGCCAAAAAAATGTACTAAAGAACTTGTGAGTGAACGTGTACAGAGGCTTTTCACTCGTGAACTGTTCAAGGAATTTCCCCTTCTCTTTGCCCTTTTAGCACTGGGATAGACAGTTAAATTGGTTATGAAATAATATCTAGATTTTATTTTTTAGTCTTTATATTTCTTACCATCTGAGCAAACATATGTTAAATTAGGTTTCTCATGAACAATCTGGTGTTCGTCCACAAATGGATATTCCCGGTAGATCATAAAATACAGAAGGATTCCCAGACTCCAGACAGTGGCTGGCTCACTATAAAACCTTTTTTCGGTGATCCACTCAGGAGGCATGTATTGCATTGAGCCTGAATAAAAGAAAACGAGAGAAATA
This sequence comes from Xyliphius kryptos, assembly GCA_025769995.1. NCBI lineage: Eukaryota > Metazoa > Chordata > Actinopteri > Siluriformes > Aspredinidae > Xyliphius > Xyliphius kryptos. The sequence continues at coordinate 13,861 of JAOUQT010301747.1, read as the reverse complement.
TTTTAATAAGACTGAATTATGTTGACCTGTATTCATTTGATTGTATAATTATTTGTTTAACCTTGAAAAACATCTTGTGGTGCTGAGGTAAGCAATGTGGCAGAACCAAATCCTGCAAGTTTAATGTTGCACTTCCGAGAGCTCAAAAGAATGTTTGATGCGCATATGTTTCTGTGGAGAACACCTCGATCAAAGCAGAAACGCACAGCCTTAATAAGCCGCCGCATGATGACTCTGGCTTCCACTTCATGCAACGGGGTAGAAATAACTAAAGTGAAAAGGTCCACGCATTTTTTAGGCCGCTCCATGACAATGATGTAGTAATCCTCTACGATGAACCAGTCAAGAAGCTCCACTATTTTCTTAGACCGTGGTGACTTCATCAATTTCTCGAGCACCGCCACCTCTGCAGGGAGTTCGGACGAGTTTCTAGGCTTAAGACCAAAGCAGAGATAATGATAGCATGTATTTCAACAAACATCCAGATCTACAGTGTGATCAGAATGTGGGTTCAAACCTACTACAGAAACTCAGGATACACATAATTTTTCAATATTGCAATATGAAAGACAATAGATCATTGGCAGAGGTTTTGTGATAAATTAGTAAATTAAGTTCACTTACTTGGCTGCTTGTGTTGTACACAATTTTCAAGGCAACCTATCGATGTAAGAAAAAAATATTACAATAAAACCTTACTTTCACATTAAGATGTACATTAAAAGTCAGCAAGCAGCAGTTCACATGAACAAATTTAATCTTTCTGTAATTGAATCAATACAGAAAATTACACAGCTAAAAAAAGGGAACACTAAAATAACACATCCTAGATCTCAATAAATTATCCATTTCGGTTGAAAATTTTTAGTAGATAGTTAAATGCGTTGAGAACAAAATAACATAAAAATGTAAATCAAAATTATTATCCCATGGAGGTCTGGATTTTGAATCATACTCAAGATCAAAGTGGAAAATCAAATGACAGGCTGATCCAACTTCCTGGAAATTCCTGGAAAGTGAAACTTCAAATGAGGCTCAGTAATGTGTATGTCCTCCATGTGCCTGTATGACCTCCCTATAACACCTGGGCGTGCTTCTGATGAGGCGGCTGATGTTTTCTCCTACGGCCCCCTCCATGTCTCCTGGTGTACTGGCCTGTCTCCTGGTATCTGCTCCATGTTCTGGACACTGTTCTGACAGACACAGCAAACATTCTTGCCACAGCTGGCATTGATGTGACAATAAGCTGCACTACCTGAGCAACTTGTGTTGTAGACACCGCCTCATGCTACCTCTATGGTGAGAGAACTGACAAAATGCAAAAGTGACTAAAACATCAGCCAGAAAGGATGAGAACAGAGAAAAAGTCTGTGAATTTGATTCACAATCAGTGTGGTTTCCTAACTGGACATCTTAATTTCACAGACGTGTGGTTGAAATCTCAATCTGGGTGGAGTTTCCATGTTCTCCCTGTGTGGGTTTCCTCCAGATTTTCAGATTTTCTTCTAGGGTACAAAAACAGGGATTTAAAGTAAATTGGCTAATCTAAATTGCCTCTATATAGTGTGTTTGTGTGTGTGTGTGTGTTTCTGTTAGTGTGCGTATGTGCCTAATGATATATTGATGCCCTTTCTTGAGTGTATCTGTTTAGCTTCCGAAACGCTGCGGAGAATCCCTCCACGACCTTAGTAGAGAATAAGCGGAAGTTAATAGATGGATCGACTAATTTGAAGTGGCTAAGAATTAAAAACAAACCTTTGGTGGGGTATAATTTCAAATTCAAGTATTTTATTTATATAGTGCTTTTTACACCGGTACATTGTCACAAAACAGCTTTGCCATGTTTTGAGCCTGAAAAAGAGCAAGAGCAAGCCGAATCGACAGCGGCAAGAAAAAAATACCTATTATGTTGTTTTTTTAAGGAAGAAACCTTGGGAGGACCAAGCCTCAGTGGGGGACTCAACCTCCTTAAGCGGCTAGGCAACATCACAGTGTTAGGACAGCTATATACAGTGTAGTGATCAGGTACGTATTTTGAAAAACTGCTTTGGTCATCATCAGTGACAGGACTGCTGAACCCACAACGTATTATTGTAGAGTGAGGTTTGTGGAAATTCAAAATCATAAATAAATGTAGTGTGAATTGTGACTACAGTGCTTTCTTACATGAATTTATCAGCAGGTTATACAAGGACACGATAAAGATTAATGGAGCCAAGTTTTAGCTTTGTAGGTACTCACGAAGACCTTAAACCACTCAAGGTAACTCTTGAAATTAGAAAGGTAAGAAGTACTTAGTTACCTTGAACTTGAAAATAACCTCATTAATGACAGGACTGCTGAACACACAAGTGGACATTTTCAGCATTTAGTGTCATTTTTTTAACTTTAGGACCCAGATAGCAAAATTATTCTGGCCCAGATCTGGCCTATGAAATTATGGAACTTGGACGGACCAATCCTGTTTGCAAGATTAGGGCCACGCATCAGCCAAAGATGTCACATGCCACACCTTTACCAGATGTGGGCCGGATCTGTTTCGGAAAATGTGGGTCAAATGCATGTTTTTAGTATGTGGACCATCTTTGGCTCATATGTAGGTTGTACTGCCATATCGCCACCAAAAGTGGGCCAGATCCAGTTTAGAATATGTGGGACAAATGCATTTTCAGTATGTGGACCACGTGCAGTTTGCCAGTGCCTTCAGTGGGCCAGCAGTGGCAAAGCTCAGCCAGATGTGGCCCACATCCGTATTCTATCTGAGAATCATCTTAGCTAATTAAATCAGCTGATTAACTTAGAGTCGAAGTGTGTAATTATGGAAGTACTCAATAATCGCTTGTATGAAAAGCAGTGAAAAGAACACTTAGCAAGAGAGATAGATTCAAGAGTCAAGTGCAGGCGTTTCATTAAACCAGCTCTCACTACACTCTCCATAGCATTCTCTCCATTCAGTTTTAATCTCCAAGTGGAAATTGCTGTTGCATAGCTGGAAACAAACCCCTCTTTCCTATTAACCCTCTTGTTTATACAGCTGGATCTGTACATATAACATTACAGAAATATTTTATGCCGTTTGTCAACAACCATGGCTATAAATTTGTTATTTTGACAGCACACTGCTTGATTTTGTGTTTTAAACATATTTCTGGAACATAATTCATCTGCCTTTAAGTTTTTTTTCCAAAAGACCACGCAGTTTAAAGGAGAAAAAAACAAGAGCAACTTGAAGTAACTCCGTGAGCATGAGCTCATTCTCATCAGCTTTCGAGCTTACACAGCACTCGGCATCGTCATTGATCATAGGCAATATCTGACAGTGACAAGCTTTGACAGCGGTATGTAGTGGTTTAGGAAGGACTGCTGTTGAGAAGGCGGTATGTTTTTGGTCGTTGTCTTCCTTTGGATGCAGCTTCAACAGATTTAGTTATTCGTTATTTTGTGTATTTATTTGTATAAGTGATTGTATACACATTACCTGTACAAAGAAGTTTATATACAATGCAACCAAATGGAGAAGAGACTGCACATTAGGGTGTGTCAATGTAACTTTTATAACAAGGGGAAAATTCCATGTCATACCAGACATCCACTTATTATTTTAATTACTCATATCTGTATTTTGGTAATGAAGTACAATAAACCTATTAGTGTGTCATTTGCCATTCCCATTCCCCAGGTGGCGCTCTGACTTTGGTGGATTGCTATTTTGGTGGTGCAGCTACTTGCACTGGTCCATGAGGTTCTCCGTATTACTGTGAATGGAGAACACACAATATAGTGTAGACTTTGTATCTGCATTCGCTGTACAAATTCAGTGATATTTAATAGCATTCAGTTCTATTCAGTGTTCAGTGATGCTGGACACGCGCCTGTGTTGATAATTCACTGCCAAGATAGCAATGAATGTCTGACTGTTGACTTTCTTGATTGTTTTCTGTCAGCAGTATACCTGTGTTTTCTTTTTGAGATAACCACACCCATCGGGGGTTGATTTATTCACAAGCAGCGTTGCTATTTAAACGACGCAGAGGGAAGGCGTGAAAATAGGCTGTTGGGGTGCATAATATAGCGCTGAGATCGCACCTTGCGCACCCTAAGATTGAATCCTTGAAGTCTCAACTTCATGCAAGAGATTATGCAAACAAAAAACATGTAGATATGATTACCAGGACACCAGATAAAAATTATCTTTGACTAGCAGAATACCCATGCTGCGCTACAGTGGAGAACTGAATAACAACATAAAGTTGAAAAGCAATTGTTTTTGAATGAGTGATGGCTTTGGAGTTTGTAATTTATAGTTTAAAATGAATGTATAATTAAAGAGAGACAATTGTGGCCATTCAAAATCTAAAATGAATATGTGGAATGAATATAGTGTGAGTTGTGACTAAGGTGTCTAAGTGGTTGCTTTGTAACGTGAATTTATCAGAAAATGACAAGGAATGATGGAGCCAAGTTTTAGCTTTGTAGGTAGACTTGAAGACCCCAATCCATTTGAAGTGTTGCATTTAATGTCGAAAGCGGACAAACAGTTGAACATATGAAAGTGAGAATTTACATTATTTTTCCAAGGACATGGTAGGTAATAACAGTGCCAAGTTTCAGCCTTGTAGGTACTCGAGAAGACCCCAATATGACTCTGGGGGTCTTGCGCTCAGTGGCGATATCGAGCGTACCATTACATTTAAAATAGTAAGAAGCTGTTATGTTTCAAGGACATAATAATAAATGAACGAACTTCGTTTCGGCCAGAACCTGTAGTCCTGGAGGGGTCTCGCCTTCGATGGCTATATCAAACGAACCAAATGTAGGAAGGTAAGAAGTACTTAGCTTTTCCAAGGAAATGATGGGAAATCACAATGCCAAGTAGATACTCGAGAAGTGGGAGATTTAGTAATGAGTCAGTGAAATAGTGAGAGTTTTGGCGTTTATAGGTTAACATTCCAAGTCCAAGTTTGGTTTCATTCTGCTTTAGTGATTTTCATCTAATTTTTTTCAGCGTACCAGCACTGTAAATAGAGAAACAACCCACATCTCCATTAGATGGCATATTAAAATGGTGGTAAAAGGTGTGTGTGTGTGTGTGTGTGTGTGTGTGTGTGTGTGTGTGCAGTGTATACTGTACATTAAAACAGCTTAAAATGAGGTTTAGCCAATCAGGCGTTAGGACTGATTTAACTCATTTCGTAAGCTCATAACTTTTTTCTTTTATACCCCTCTAATATGTCAAAGTTATAGAAAGCAGACTGGCAACTGCTGTATAATGTGGTTCAGTAATTATGGCAGGCTGTCTTCTCCCCCCGAAAAATTAACTCTCCAAAGTGCTGCATTTCTTGTTTCACAGCTGTAATCCACTTCAGCTGCGAGGTATGAACTCACCCCTGGCATAATGTTTCTGTAGAGCATGTCAAGTTCCATATGATGGGAATTCAGTCAGCTGAGCTGCTCTTTGTGTTAGAGACACATTATTAATCTGACCTTCCCTTATTGCAGTTTCTTATGCAGTACCAGTCAAATGTTAGAAGACGATAGATGTTAGAATGTTTACTCCAATTGTCCATTGAATCAGTTCCATTTACTGTAAAGATGGATTTTGTAGATCTGTTTGTGGACTACAGTACATGTTAGTACTGCTAGTCCCCTGTACTCTGTTCTAATGTCAGGACCACAATAGAACCACCACAGAGCAGGTATTATTTGGTTGGTGCATTTTTCCTATCCCAGCAGTGCCACTGAGGTGTTTAAATGAAACTACCCCCTCACCACATCAATGTCACTGCAGAACTGACAAACGATACACCACCCAAATGATACCTTGTCAATGATGCTACTAACAAAAAGAGAACAGAGAACCGACAGGGGACTAACAAAAACAAAAATATAGATGGACTACAGACTAATTTATATGCTAAGTGGAGGAAATAGACAATGAAGCAAGATGGGTGTGTCCAAACATTTGACAAGTACTGTATATCTGGAGTGACCAAGCTCCAGCGTTTGGAGTTACCTCATAACTTAATATGGTTAACCTAATACCTAATAGGCTAAACCATTAGCATGTTATTGTAATTAAGGTGGACATTTAATTTAATATACAAGAATAATTCCCCAACCTCCTTTTTCCTTTTGTTTCCTACCATGACGGCCACTTTACGTGTATTTTATGGAAACAACAATTCCTTTAATGGTAAACAAATTCCTGCATTAGTTGTTTTTTTTTTTTAATGTCTGAAAAATGTCATCGACGAACCTTTTGCTCTCGAACTTCTCAACGTGACTGTAATATTTGTTGGCCTTGGGATGCCTACCTTCGGAAACATAGTTAGACAGTCTGCTTAACAATACAATGACTACATAAAACTGTTTTCAGAGTTTTGCTTGGATACATGTCCACGTGTTTATTACTTCAGCATAGAAAATGTTCTAATGCTTTTAAGTTTAATCCAAACAAAAGATTTGACTTGTTCTGATAAGTCATCATTAACGGACTCACTTAAAGACGCCACCTAGAATATGAACTTTACACTGCACATGCTAAGCACAGTAACTGCTTTGTCGCTAGTTGTACAAAATTGCTACAGGGCCCTCAGCCTCAAAGGTTTTGAGTAGAGGTTCATTTTGGATGGCTGGTTTCCCAGCTCCAGAATGGGGGAGGGTGTGCTGTGCTACTTTTGTATGAGCAAAAGTACAAAGCAAATAAAACA
>JAOUQT010301736.1:0-16002 GCA_025769995.1 Xyliphius kryptos | reverse complement strand
AAGTCCAGCTGGGACGAGACCTCGGGGAAGACCCAGGACACACTGGAAAGATTATATCTTCCGGCTGGCCTGGGAACACCTTGGAATCCCCCCCATTTGAGCTGGTAGAGGTAGATGGGGAGAGGGGGGTCTGGGCCTCTTGGCTTAGGTTGCTACCCCCGCGACCCTAACCCCAACCCCGGAACATAATGTATGGATGGTATTAATCTGTTATAAACAGTGCATCACGAATCGAAACGAATGTGAAGCGTTCAGAAGGGTGTGTTATTGTCAATAATGTCACGGCTGGACAAGCAGATTTAAGGACTGGAACTACACGTTTTCTCTTTCATTCTGCCCATTTCATGAGCAAATTTCAAAGCTTCATGGTACAATAGGAACCATCAGACAGGAAGCCAGAACACGGAGGGAAAATTGCTTCTCTTACAAAAAACGAGCACGTCGTAGTTCAAAGGCTTATTGTGTGTTCATCAAGGTGATGGTGTCGCTCCCTAATAGAACCGCAAAGGCTCATCTATAAAAAAAAATTTTTAAAGTTCTCGATAAACACAGCGGGACAAAGCCCTGTATTCCGGGGGAGCATGTCACCTCCGAGAGACTTACGGCGCTCTGTGATGTGTGCAGGGATCCCATTAGGCGGATCCTTTGCAGACAAGTGTTTTATAAGGCACATTATGTGCAGCAACATTCTTCTCCCACGAGCACCGGGTCTCTGCGGAGCTCAGTCAGCATGTCGGATTTCGGCTGATTGATGCCTTTTTACCTGAAGCTTCAACCCACTGGGTCTAATTTGTTTCAAGTGAGACTTAGTCATTTAGGTTACTGCTTACGGCTGGATCATCAAAAGCCACCGATACTTCCTTTGATTCAATTGGGAGCTTAGTGGTTACGGTAGCAGCCTATAGACCGGGAAATTGATAGTGCAGGCTTCAGTATGGCTTCTATTAGGATTTTAAGAAGGGTCCTTAGTACCTTAAATTGCTTGGACTGATGACTGCTGAACAGGACTGTGTACTGACATTCTGCTTTACACTCACACTGCATCATATTTAGACAACTGAGAGAACATCACGTAGGGTTTATGTGCACCGGCTAGTAGGTAATAGGTTATAGCCACGCCCCCTTTTTGTCCATGGTATCAGTTCCACTTTCTGTAAAGATGGACTTTGTGGTTCTACAATTACAGACTGTAGTCCATCTGTTTGTGGATACGGTGTACTCTGTCCTCTAAGGGTCAGGACCCCAGTAGTACCACCACAGAGCAGGGATCATTTGATCGGTGCATTAGTCCTATCATTCCGTGATGCTGCTGACCAACAGAGAAACAACAAATACAGATGAACTACAGTCTGTAATTGAAAAACTACAAAGCCCATTAAGGCCTGAGCAATATACTGAAAATTTACAGATACCAAAATTTATCACAATAACCGGAATTTTTTTTTTTTTTTTTTTTTTTAAGAGTTGTTTTGTCTTTTTTGTCAGCTACGTTCATGTTCCTTTAAGATGCTGCTCTCCGTGCTCGCTGTAGGGTAATCATGTGACTGAATGTCAATAAAAAGGGAATTGTACCATCAATATGGCTGTGAAGTATTTATGTTGCCCTTATACATTATTTTTGGAGTTTGTGTGTATTAAAATTATCGTCCATTTATCGTTATCGAGGTGAACTGCTCAATATATCACAATAGTGATCTTAGGCCATATCGTCCCAGCCCTAAGTACATCTATACGGTAAGTGGAGAAAATGGATAACTAAGCAAGAAGGGGATGTACAAACTTTTGACTGGTGCTGTATAGTTCAAATAAAGTGTTGTGTATTTATGATCAGCTGAAATTTCAAAACACTTACAATAATCTATCATGAGCAGCATTGTTGGCATGTTCACCTCACAGCGCTTGGAATTCCCGGTTCGGATCCAGATCTGGGTTTCCATGTCCTCCCCATGTCCACGTGGGTTTCCTCCCACAGTCCAAAAACATGTATTCAAAGCAAATTGAATGCTCTGAATTGTCCCATAGTGTGTGTTTGTGTCTGTGTGAGTGAGTGAGTACCCAGCTATAGATTGGTGCACGTATCTGCCCAGCCCCTTGGATGGACATAGGAACCCCCATCACGACCCTCGTAGAGGATTAAGTGACAGATAATGAACGAATGAAATATGATTTATATTTAAAAACAGAACTGCGGTGAATAAATAAATCAAAAAGCCCCTGTTATCAAACCTAACACTTTATCAAAAAACCTTTAAAACACTATTGAATCAGCATTTAATCATTATTTTCCTGACTTGATTGATTTAGTAAAATTGCATCTCCTCCTCATCCAACAGAAACCCCTCAGTGAAACGTCTCAAATCAAATCTGACGGTCTCCTAATCCAGGCAGCCTACATAGTAAGCCACAGAGTCATTTCATCCATTAGTCCTATTGACAAACCGGGCTCGTTCTCATCCACTGGGACCAGACAATAACCTCCCGCTAATGCTCTGGAAAGAAACATTCTCTGCATTCATGCATTCAGGTTCCGCAACCGAGCGAAGCCAGACGCAGTTAATAATCCGAGCCTTTCAAACGGGGGTTTGTAACAAGGCCATCATGTCCACATCTTCATCCCCATCATCGAGATGTCATATGGATCTCAGTTGAGGTTTGGTTTGATGTTTGTTTATATATATTTTTTACTTAATCCAGTCGATAGAAAAGTGTAAAACCTGTGACACGGCTCACAGACAGATCAGTAGGTTTTCCAAGGACATGATCAGGAGTGATGGAGCCAAGTTTCAGCTTTGTAGGTACTTCGCCAAGACCTTTACAGGGCTACTCTGGGTCCATGGGACATAATTTCATTTTTATAGAATGCCATGTAATGAAAATGACCATAAAGCCTCCTTGAATCCAACAATCCATCTGAGGTGTTGAGTATGATGGTACGAAATCACATGTACGCAAGCGAGAGCCCGTTGTTGTAAGGACATGGAAGGTAATCACGACGGCAAGTTTCAGCCTTGTGGGTACTCGGAAAGTGGAAGATACAGGGATGAGTCTGTAAGGGCTTGGACCTTTATATGTATGGAAGAAGGATGCTAAGCATGGAACCACCAGACAAAAGCTCAAAAAGGAGGTGGTGGGGTGAAGGAGGAGGAGAATAATCTGTTGTGGCACCCCCGAATGGAAAAACTAATTCATTCATTCATTATCCGCCACTTAATCCTATACGAGGGCCATGGGGGGGTGAAGGGAGGGGGTCATCATGCCCATCCAGGGGAGAACATTTCGGGCACTGGGCAGATACACCTAGGACAGGGTGCCAATCTATCGCTGGGCACACACTCACTCACACACAGATTATAGGGGCAATTTAGAGCAGTTAATTTCCCTTAAACCCATGTTTTTCAGCTGTGGGAGGACATGGAAACTCCATCCAGATTGGGATTCGAACCGGGAATCCCCAGTGCTGAGAGGAGAATGTGCCAATCACTAAGCCACTGTGCCACCCAAACTAATTAATGAGGGTGAGGGTTTTGTCAGGAAGGGCATCCGGCGTAAAACACTCGGTCAAATCTAATACGCAACTTCATCGCTGTAGATAGAACGTCGAAAGCAGGTGAAGGTAACAGGTTCTTTAAGAGAAGTAATTCCAAATGAGATGAGCCATCAATCTGAAGGTTGTGGGTTCAAATCCCAGGTTCACAAAAAGCTTATTGCGTCGGCTGCATCATGGCGCCCCCTGGGTTTTGACACTTGCCAGTAAACTGGGATCATTTTAAGTAATAATAACTAAATGTTAAGTATCTCAGGAACGACTCACGGAACAAATCGCCTCAAATTTCACCAACAATATCAACATTACCGTGTCTCGTTCTCTGTGTGAGTAACGTCTGACCCAGCGGACCACCGGCACATTTAACATCCCCCAAATTCATCTCCTTTTATTACCACAATATAAATAATCCAATAACATTTTACATATAAAACGATGCAATGAAGTCAATTTCCCTTGGCACGTTCTCTCTCTCTCTCTCTCTGTTTTTCTGTCTCTCTCGCCTTCTTTCTGTCCATCTCTACGACGGCGGCTCGTATGTTTTTGGCACATCCCGTGTCTTTTTGCACCTAAAACGGCCATACGGCTTTTAATTAAAATCGCACAAAGCACGTCGCACTGGATTACGGCGGGCGGCTCATGACGACAACGACGCCGCTGTAAACCGGACGTCTCGTGCGTTTACTTAGTCTGTCATTTACAATAAAAATTAATTAGAGTGAATTTAAAGAGCATGCGACCACGTGTCCCATATGGAGACGCGGTGACTGACACGAGCAGATATGCGCTTTATTAATGGGAAAGCAGCGATACGAGGAGTGCGCGCGGCTCAGCAGACGGATGTTAAATTGCTCACATAGGCTGCACTAATGTCGCTCTTCAGTCTGCGCGCCGACATGATGGAAAAATCTGAATAAGATGGTGAAACTGATTCCAGCACCGCAGCGGGTCCAGCTGCAGCGTCAGAAAACCCAAATAAGGTTATGAACATCTGGAGACTAGAATAACGATTAATTAATTGTGATTCAATCGGCTTCATGTGGTTGTTTACCATTAAGGGGTGCCACCGCCAATCAGTATATAATGGGTAGTTATGGTCCTTAAATCTGATTGGCTGAGCAGTATGTCCAGTCTTCACATTTACGTTTATCAAAGCGTGAAATTAGGGCTGGGACGATACGGCCTAAAATCACCATTGCGATATATTGAGCAGTTCACCTCGATAATGATAAATGGACGAGAATTGTAATACACACATACCCCAACAATAAAGAATGTATAAGGCCAACATAAATACTTCACAGCCATATTGGTGGTACAATTCCCTTTTTATTGCCACGCAATCACATGACTACCCTACAGAGAGCACGCAGCCTCTTAAAGCAACATGAATGAAGCCGACAAAAAAGACAAAACAACTTTTCTTTAAATTTTTGTCAGATACAAAAAAAAACGATATGAGCAAAATGACATCGGTTATCGTCATAAATTTGGGGATCGGTAAATTTTCGGTATATCGTCCAGGCCTACGTGATATACAAAATATTATTGTAAATCCTCAACTACAGATTAATATTAACGGTCAGCTGATTTCCAAAACTGCATTCGGTAATTTGGCCCCAAAAAGTTTTGGATTGAGAAACCGGAAACCTGTTACTCAGCAATCAGTATTCAATTTTAAAACAATTTCGCTTTTAATAAACACATTTAATTGATTAAAGTGTATTATTAACCATTGTACAAAAGCGATAAATGCACTTGAGGTTGTGTATTATTGTGAATAAATCACAGGTGGTGTAACAACATTCAGCTTTGCGTCGGACTAAACACCTCTTTCCCATTTTCCCTCTCGTACCTTTTCGCTTAATAACACCCCGTTCGGACACTCCTCCTCCATCACCCGAACCTCCCACATATAATTATTTAGCAGATGCTTTTATTCAAAGCGACTTACAAGTATTCCAACTTGGTTGGGGTCAGAACCCAGGACCAATGACTGTTAAAGGTCTTGCTCAAGGACCTCCAATGGTAACTTCAGATGACCTGGGATTTAAACCTACAACCTTCAGACTGATAGTGCAACATCCTAACCACCGAGCTACCACTTCCTTATCCCTAAATTTCACAACCCACCTTCTCTTCAACCTTCCTCTATCCTCTGCATCATTTCACCAAAATAACCCTCACTCCCCCTCTGTACATGTCCCACCCACAACGAGGGGCTTGGTAAAGGTCATATTTTGGGTTGAGTGAGTGTTCTCCTTCAATAGAAGCAGTGGTGATGGTAAAGTCTTAACTTTGCACACAGCAGGTGAATGCGGTCATCACTAAAGGAGCTGCCTGGCTCCACTGCAGTGGGAGGGAGATGTTCTCCATTAAGTATGACAGCCCGTTCCATCATCTTCCTCTCCCCACTGCCGCCACGTGCATCCCAGGACAGAAACTACCTTCTTAAAAAGTTGGTCCGATCTTTTTCTGTCCACGGTACCCCTATAGACCCATCTGTGAAATATGTCCGATGCCAGGTGAGTGTCATGGGATGGATTTAGAAGTGCCCACAGTATGCCCCCCTCCACCCCAGCAGTACGCTTTGCCCTTTTCGTGCAGTTCAATTGTGTTGTCAGTGTAGCTTATTGTTCAACTGAGCGTTCGGGTGTTTACGAGTTATTACAGACAATGTTTAAAGCCTGGAAGAGGAGTGAGGATGGAGAAAACCAGCTCTAAAAACTAGACAGATCAAAATTGGGCTACTAGACATTAATGATGTTATTTTATGCTATATGAACAATTTTTCTCCTCACTGTCCATATAATCAGATCAACTTATTATATAGATCAGGTGTACACAATACGGCATTTAGTCACATGTCCCATTTGCTGTTGATGTGAAACTTGTAGCATGCCTTACAGCATTAGCCATCCGCTATACGCCAAGAGCCTCGCGTCATCCCCTCCGCTCTACTCTACCCGTGCGCCAATCGCTATTGAAAACCAAGCATCTCACATCATAGACCAATCACTATAGAGATGACACACATCAGGCGCCTTACATTATAGATGTGCCACATATCTGACAGCATTTTTTGGATCAACCTAATCAGCGAGTGGGCTGAAACTTGGCACTGTAATTACCCATCATGTTCTTGGAAAAACAAAAGCGTTCTCACTTTCCTACATTTAATTGTTTGTTTGATATCGCCAAACGCAACACCTCGATTGGGACCACATCGGGGTCTTCGCAAGTGTCTACAATGCTGAAACTTCAAACTCTCACTAAGAAAACAACCGCGTGGACCCCGTAGTCACAATCTTGCGATTCACACAATCTTATAATAAACCATAATAGACGAGGTCGCCTACCTTATTCTGCTGATTGTTATTGAGCAAGATCTCCGTCAGCTCCTTCAGCAGCTCCTCTGCCTTATCCACACACTGTGTCGAGACGCTCTGCAGGCCACCTCCACGGTCTAGAGTCTGCGCCACCAGACATGACGCCTGGATGAGAAGACTTGGTTGGGAAAGACCTTCCTCTCCCACTCGAACAGCTCCTCTGTAAACGTCCACCATTGACTTTATCATGTACAGAGCGGAGTCCTGCACCACCGCGTCCCCTAAATCCATGTCCATCTTCTTTACAGAACCACGCAGGGAACTCAGGTTCTGCAGAAACTGCATGTGTTTGCAAAGCCCGTGCTCCTGGGTGTCTCTGGAAAACGGGAACTTTGCGGCATGGTCAGAAAACGGAGGCACGACCACCGCCTCCGACATTTGGGAAAGAGTCTGAGCTTCGCTGTTCATCCCACATCCGGAGTCATGTTCTGAAGGTTGGGCACTTGGGAGATCTTGCGAAAGGAGCCTCAGAACATCGTCACCTGTGGGGATATTGGACATTCAACAGTCAACTGGATATCGTGCAATGAGGCAGCTCACAGAGTCACAGTTCTCAATTTCACACTCAGATTTGCTATTTTAGAAGCACTTCGATGAAATGTATAGCTTATTTGGAGTTAATGACATTGAGGGGTTAATGACAGACATTCCAAAGGCCAGAAAAGCCACTATTCCAGACAGATGTTCCAGTTTTTTCCAGCTGCTCGGAAGGTCTGGATGACCAATTTTATAGAATAGAATTTCCACCTGTGAGAGGTTCTCCCAAAGTATGGGCTGAACCTCACCATCATTTCTATTGAACTTCTGTTGAAGAGAATCTTCCTGCAGGTCTGTATTTGTAAACCCGAGCTCTAAATATATTCAAATTAAATCAGATGAAAAAGTAAAGCCCTGTAAATTAATATTCTGTAATTAATGAGGCATCAGTATTCCGAGCATAAAGACGCAGGCTGTGAAATCATCTTATTCAGGCTTTTATGTCACTTTTAGCAATCTGACTTTTTGTTGCCCGGAGCAAAACTCTTCACCTTCATTGACAGGAGCTTAAATCTTGGGCCACTTCAATTACCAGCGCTATAATCCCTTTCTTAAGACTCCCACTGGCCCCGACGCAGAGCAAACGGAGGCTTTGTTCAAATGTAAATGTGTTTCGTTAGACTGTAATAGATGCCGATAGTCTTACCGTTCCCCGGCTCGTTGCCAACCCTCCGCTTCGTCAGCAGTTTGGAGATCAGGAGTTCTTGCCGGAGTCGTAACACTTCCTCCTGCAGGTCTTCTGCTTTCGTCTTCCAGTCCGACACCTGCTCTTTGACCTTTGTAGCCAGATACTCTGCATGCTGCCGGCTGGTTTTATCCGCTGGTTTGGTTTTAATAACTGCAAGCGCTACAGCGAGTTTAGCACTTCTGATGAACCATGCTGGAGGGGGGAAAAGAGTAGGTTAAAGGGTCAGAATAATTAATATTTTCCAAAATTACATATATTATAACACCCAATATGAGGCCTGTCCACCCATTTGTAACTGTAACAACCTCCAGTCTTATGAAAAGTAATGATTTGTGAGTATATCTGGGTATTTCAGTGTCTGCGGTCAGACACTGATGGTCAGGAGGACCAAGGTAAAGGTTGAGGTCAGGGCTCTAGGGCAGTCCACTCCAGTTGTTTAATGCCAAACAGACCCAATTAATTCTATTTTGGACCCCAGTTATGTTTTAAAAAGGGCTATAAATATACATCTGTCCAACAAACACATCAATAAAGTGTTGTGTTATCTTATCTTATCATACAACACCTTGTGCTTGAGTTTTACACCTGTGGTAACAGGACTGAAGAAAACAACAAAATTTAACAAGTAGGAGATATTTATATAAATATATTTAGTGTATTTAACGTTATTAAAACACAATTTGCTCGTTTTTGTCCTAAAAGCTTATGACTGAGTTGGGATCCAGCTACCCGCTTTTTTAGACAGGCCACTAAACATTTCGAACTAAAATACTTGTTAAAAACATCGTATTTTACTAACATAAAGGTAAAAACGTAGTATTCTACTAACATAAAGCGAAGAAAAAGTTTAAAACCGCGTTTATTTCAAGATAAGTTTACCAAACGAATTACTTTCGTGTTACAAACGGCATGCCACTGTACAAGCGCCCTTCAAGTCTAAATCAATGCAATTCATACTGCCTACTTAGTGAACCTTGGCGTTGTTTGGAACACAGTCTGTACATTAACGAGGGCGTTTGGATGAACGGTCATTACCTTCACGCTGATAACTCGACATTTTGCCAGCTTCGCACTCAGTCAGCGCTTTTAAATCATGTTCACCGTGAGAACTGGCATTGTATAGACTTTTCCCCGGAGTTTTATTAAAATCCTCGACAGTTTCCACACATTCCTACAGCGGGCGAGAGCTCACGCCTCAGGGCAACGTCTGGTCACGTGAGAGAAAAAAGCCCGCGAAACCATCTCACTTATATAAACACTGTCTGAAGTGGGTCTGTTAATCCAGTACCCTAATTTAGTCTGTTGACCTTATTTAAAACATAACCCACTTCAGAAGTTACTTTAAAAGGTTTTAATGGTTTGTGGATGATTAGAAATTGGAGAAAAAATATTTAAATACACCATATGGACAAAAGTATTGGGACACACCTCTAAATGACTGAATTCCATCCATCCATTCTGTTATTCTCCACTTAATCCTTTACTAGGGTCATGGTGGAGTTTCCCTTCCTAATGTCGGTCAACGTTTCGGGTGCTGGGCAGATACACGCACAACGAGGTGCCAATCCAACACTGGGAACATACAAACACACATTACATAGGGGCAATTTAGTGCAGCCAATTTATCTTGAATCCATGTTTTTGAGCTGTGGGAGGAATCCGGAGAAAATGGAAAAACCCCACAGATGGAAACCCAGATTGGGTTTCAAACCTGGATCCCCAGCACTAAGAGGAGATGCACCATGGATTTTAAGCAACTATATGCTTCTAATGTTCTGAAAACAGTTTAGAGAAGGTCCTTTTTAGTTCCAGCATGACTGTGCCTGTAGTGGGTGAGTTTGGTGTGGAAGAGTCCTGACCTCATGCCTATTATAAAGCTTTGGGAGGGACTATAATGTCGATTATGAGCCAGGTCCTCTCACCCAACAATGGTGTCTAATGCTCTTTTGGGTGGATTGTCAAAGATTCCCCGCAAAATCTTGTAGAACTCCTTCCCAGAGGAGTGGAATCGGAAAAATGCATCATGATCCTCCCTGAGTCAGACAGATATTATTGATAACACAAATAGAAAGCAAACAAGGAAATGCAAATTCTTTTTCCCTGAACATAAGAAAGGAAAGGACTGAAATATAAGCAATGAATGAAGACAGGTGAGGACAATAATACAAAATAAATCAAGGGGCAAATTATGGCGCAGAGTGACGAGACGGGAATAACAACTCATCACATGACAAGGACGAGGCGAGGAACAGGTTACAGATGAGCGTGTTTACCAAACAGCATGTCTGAGTTTCAGGTTATGACAATGAAATCATTCCCAGAAATCCAGGAACCTTTCAATTTCGTGTTCTTCGTTTGTTCTGATTCAGTTGTTCAGGGCAGATGGGAGACGGGCGCGGCATTCATCTTTCCTGCCGAGCACGACAGTTTATCTCCAGTGAATCCAACTCTGCATACGGTGATGATTAATATGATGATTAAACACCGATGATTAACCCGGATGATTACTGAAACTAATCCTGCATTGGTGAACTACGACATTCGGTGGAGTAATGAAACGTTCATTGGATGGAGGCGTGGTGGTGGTGACGGGGGTCCGGGAGGTGTCTAATTAAGACTTTTTAAAGGTATTTGGATCAGTAACTGGACCTTGAGGTGGCACGGTGGCTTAGTGGTTAGCACGTTCCACTCTCAGCAATGGGGATTCTCAGTTCGAATCACAAACTGGGAGTTTCCATGTTCCCACATTCCTTAAACATTGATTCAAGGTAAACTGAATGCTCTAATTTGCCCTGTATAGTGTGTGTGTATCTGTGTGAGTGAGTGTGTACCCAGTTTATTTGGTGAGTAAAGCTGTTTAGGTGGTTGGTTGGAAAGCTGGGAGGTACCCAGAGGTCCCATTAACCCAGAACCTCCTTGAATGGCGATGCATCACTGTGAACAGTATCACCTCCATCAGCTCCTCCACGGTCTTAACTGTGTACAACATTAAGAAAATAAAGTGAATATTCACATTTAATCAACTCGTAAAACAACAGAGCAAATCGAAACACACTGCTGTTTGTTCTTAATAATTGAGCTTGGCAGGAGAACTGATGGTGACACAAAGGATACAACCTTAATGAAGGTAAGATGCAGTCATCAATATGAAGACACAATCCTGTCTGAGTCTGAGCAGTAAATCCAGCAGACATGCAAACCAAACCGCTTCATTAGCCTGGAAGCCGGTAAATTAAATCCTTTAAGGGCAAATATATACTAAAAGGAGTTTGGCTTAACAAAGAACACTGAATAGACACTGTATTCGGGACAACGGCCCTTTCACATTTGGACATTTTCAGTACGGAGTCAGAGGAGGATGTCAAGAATCGTTCTGACGAGCAGAAGGTGCACAGACAGGCAAATTATTGTCAAACACAATGCTGGTGCTTCAACAAATGTGTCTGAATGCACCAGCCTGACATTCCTAAGCATGCATGGGCTACAACAGCAGACGGCTACCTCAGCCCACAAGAGCTGTTAAGTCGTGGACTGCGAGTTTCCCACCTGCCTTGGCCACTACAGCCTTGTGATCTCATTTTAGTTCTTTAGAGCAGGTGTGCCCACACTTTTCCAGCCTGAGATCTACTTTTTCCAATGGATAGGTCATCATAATCTACCAGGAGTGAAAAAAACACTATTATTCTGATGATTTGCACTGAATGCTGTCAGCCAGGTGGGAGGAGTCTGAACAGTAGCTGCTGATGCCTATTCTCAAGCAGGCTTCCAAATGATTATCAGTGAGGGTGGACCGATATCTGGACTTTATAATGTTAATGTGGGGAAAAGGCTGGTTTACATAAGTAGGTTGATTCGAAAAAATGCTGTGAAATATGTGGTACATCTATAAAACATGGCGCTTGATGTGTGTCATCTCTATAGCGATTGGCGTATGGGTGGAGTGGAGAGTATGATGTGAGGTTAACACTTGCCTGTCCCCTGCGTCCTTCATTTCTTAAACCTGTGGAGTGTTCCACAGCGATCTACCAACGTGCACTGTGTGATCGACTGGTCGATTGCGATCAACGTATATTGGGCACGCCTCCTTTAGGGCATCACTTTGGGTAAAGATTAGGAAGTTCAGAGCAGGGCATCAAGGGAAACTTAAAAAAAAAATCTTTTCTGACCACAATGATCTGAACCGAACATCCATTGCTAAGAAAAGACACTTTGTGATCAGCAGACTTACATTTAAAATATTATATTTTTCTCAAAAAGTATTCTGTCTCACATTTTCTCTGCTGTGCAGATTTCTCTTTTTCAGAGACTGAAAGCATTTGATTGACAGTCAGGCCCTCCACCAATTTAAACCCAGCAGCAAATAAAATTCTTTAATTTAAAAGATGAGAGAGAGAGTGGGGGGGTGAGAGAGAAATGTTAATTACGTTAGCCAAATGTCTTCAGGCGCTACAAAACCTAGAAATGAGTGCAGTCAAACATTTAGGGACACAACAGGGTGAGTCCATGAGGAATCTCAGAATGTACACCTTAAAGGGAAGACAGGAGGTACACGGTATTAATATTGTGTTCCAAATAAAATGCCATGGAAGCTACAGGGTTGGACCAACAAAGGTTGCAAGTGTGGGCCCTTAAGCCTTACATTTTCCGTGGGGGGGGGGGGGTAATAATGGCTGACTTGGCAATCTGACCCTAACTAAAAAGTTGATACTCGAAGGTTGCTTTGGATAAAAGCATTTAAAAAATGTTCCGATGTCAATAAGTGCTAAACAGCCAAGTAACAGAACTGTCCGTGGTGCTGAAATGAACAGCAACATAGTAGCACCATTAAATCATTTTGTTGATGATTTCAGTATCAGTACAGCCAACTATTAAGGGTTCTAAAGCTATAAATACATGTCCAGAACCACCCCTCCCACTTAAACCAACCTGGTTTGCTACCCATATCCACAATTGGCAAAAATCCTTATTTTAGGGTGTGGTAGCTCAGTAGGGTGTTGGACTATTAATCTAAAGGGTTGTGGGTTCAAATCCCAGGTCCACTGAAATGACCAGTGTGTGTCCTTGTGCAAGACCCTTAACCCTCATTGGTCCGTAACCGCTGCAACATCGCTTTGGATAAACACGTCATCTAAATGACCAAATGTAAATGTAAACTCCAAGGAGTCTATATCAGTGTTTTCGGTTTCTACATCCAATCTTTACTCCATTCGGCTATGGCGCCCCATCACTGTCACCCACTGCACCGTGAAACAGGGTCGGTTCACTTGCAGCATATTAAGAACCCAGCAGCTATACACAGATCATGAACACACAATGCTGTTCACTTCGTGCCTTTCAAACCAGAACTGTTGGTATGGATCTGTCCTTGGTGCTGAAGTCCAATTCACTATTACATGCATCGGAGGTATTTTTTAAAGCTATATTTATGTCCAGATATTTTATATTGAGCTTATAAACTATGTTTGGTCTCTTGGGGTTTCGGTCATGAGCACACAACAGTTCGAAACACATTTGCATTTTCACAATTGCCTTAAACATTTATTTTAAGACTTGATGAGTTAATTTGCTCACAAAAAAAGGACAGAGGACAGAATACGTCACACGCAATATCCATTTTGCAGACTGTGCAGTTTTACAAACCTGCTTACATTATTTCCTATACTGCATTTTTTGCAACAAAAAAAAACAACCCTGGATTAAAATCGTATTACACATTTAAAGGATCAAACATCATCCCTGTGAAATCAATACACCGCAGGATGTCACACCTACAGTATTGCGATTACCCAGGCACTGCGTGTCCACTTGCACTTTGACCCACTGCGTCCAATTAACAGCAGAACTTTACTTAACACTGAACTTCACTGAACTTTCGTTCTCTTCCTTCCTGGCGAAATCGCTGCAGCATCCTATTTATTTTAATACAGAGGCCTGTTCTAAAATAAACAGGATGTGGACAAGTCCCTGTGTGAGAGCACAGGGACAAAAGTTCAGTAAAGTTCCATATGACGAGTAAATTAGATGAGACTGTTGCGGAAGAAAAGACTTTTGATTTATGACAATCCAAGCGAGTTAAGGGAGGGTACAGAGGGGACGCGGTGCGGAGAAGAAAAATCATTCATTCGTGCTGTGGTCCAGTTTTAAATCATGCTGCTGTTACAGATCACGATGACACCTGTCTGAAGTTCTCAAGTGGGGAACACACCAGCATTTCGGAACCCAACAACACGAGACCAAAAAACCACAAGAAACAAAAGGATGAAATAATATAAGATTCGTATAAAATAACTCAGGACACGTGAACATCCTACATACCACGCACAGAGTTAAACGATACCTTAGATGCACACATGACCCCTACAAACCAAACCTCAGGTGGCACTATTTCTATGCAGGCACACAATCGTTTACCTTAAAGAGCGTATGCACCCCACACTTAATTTAAAAAATGGAAAAGCATGAACACTGATTTAGTCCTGACACTGACTCATCTACCGTTCCGTGACACTAGAGGGAGCCGCTGAGAAAAAGAAACGTCTAAAGCAGGGATGGGCGAAATACGGTCCACGGTTTAGTCCGAACGTTTTCAGACTATATTATAAAAATATTATATTATTAGATGGCCAGAACAGTGGTGGTAACCACATTCGCTTCCCAGCACTGGGGATTCCCAGTTCCAATCCCGATCAGGGTATAGTTTCCATGTCCTCCCCATGTCTTCATGTTTTCTCCGGGTTTTATTTTTTAGACTACTTGTCTGGATGGGTTTTAGATCCTATTGCGGCCCGTGGGTCAAAACGTTTGCCCACTCCTGCTCTAAAGGGTGAGAGCTGATCCACTCAATTAAGACTGATGTCATTCTGAATAACACAATCTTAAAAAATAGATTGGCATGTGGCATGTTTAAATATATAAATGAAGTGTTCGGCCACAGGACCGCAGCGCAGAGTGCAGCAGGTAGAGTGGGTGCTGCATAAATCCATCACCCACAATCCCTTTCCGTGACTGCTGTCAGATAAGTTTCCATTTTTCCCTGAGATTACAGTTCTCTCAGCGCCCTGTCCGTATTTTCACACATGCTGACATTTGGAGGAGACACATCATCCACCCTCTAAAAAAAATCCAACAGCTATTTCCGTGTTCAATCACGACCAGAGGACTTTGCCCAATCAGCCGGACTTTTGTTTTTATTTTATTTCTTTACAGCCGGTGGGACGGACACGATGCTGATACCCTAAACAGTCGGTCAAGGTCAGTGACTGCAGCATTAGTGCAGCATCCTCAATCTGACCTCCTGTCCATTAAGCACCACCCAGCCGCGCTGACCTCACCACATGAGGTCACTGTACATATTCATAAAGACTAAAACATTAACGTCCATCTGTTACATCACATGCTTTTATCTAAACAAGTATCCCAGATGAGAGTACAAGGTCAGCCCTCCTGCAGCAATGAGGGTGAAGGGTCCTGCCCAAGGGCCCACATTGACTTTTAGTAAACTTGGGCTCCCAACTGAAGTTACTTCTGAAGACCTACTTCTAAAACTCAGTTCAGGACCGAAGGCTGGTGGTGCAGGACCGTCAAAAATATGACATTCATTACAATTCATGAAATACATGCAAATTTCTAATAAAAATACAGTGAGGATGCTGAATAAGTGTCTGCAGATTACCTCCACTGCCCACTGGAACCACGACTGAGTCACAACAAACAGGGTTTTGGGGTTATGTCTCAGCAGGGTGCAAAAACCTGGAGCCTGTACCTGCAGAAATAATAAGTAGAATTCCTTATAAAAAATGGACTATAGTATTAGTATGCACCCCCCCCCCCCCCACCCCCACCCC
>JAOUQT010301727.1:0-16002 GCA_025769995.1 Xyliphius kryptos | reverse complement strand
TTAACAAATGAGAGGCGCAGACAGGACAAGACCGGGAAAACCCTAAAACGAAACTAAAAAGTCCTCAGCCCTTACATGCGGCAATGTTAATGAGGGATTATTGTAGTTGTAGCAATTGTTGATTATGAGGATTACAGTCATAGCATCTGTTGATTATGAGGGATTATTGTAGTTGTGGCAACCTTTATGAGGGATTATTGTAGTCGTAGCAACTATTAATTATGAGGGATTATTATAGTCATAGCAATTTACAATAGACAAGCAAATATGAGGATTGTCTGAAAGGCTACCTCAGAGTTTACCATAGTAAAATCTTACGTTTGAGAATCGTGCCGCAGCTGATCTCACACAGATGACAGCTGAAGTGCTGCACTAGTAAAATTCAACAAAAAAAGCTAAATTTGCTGAATAACATCCATACTGTAAAGTGAATGTGAACTTGGCATCACTAATAAAAGGATGTTTCAGTTTGAAGAACTCTTTGAATGAAGCTCAGAAACATTCAGTGTTTTTAAGACATGACCAATACATCCGTCAAGGCTCTCGTGTTCCGGCATTTAATGTTCGTTTACAAATGAAAAAGAAAAACTAAAAGCAAAAACACAGAAGAGAACGGTTTATGTACCTCAATTGCAAGAAAATTAACATGATGCATCTATTTCATCACAACATTTTAGATCGCAGTTACAATTAAGAAGGGAAGTGCAGTTACACCTTTTTTTCTGTAATTTATGCTCAATACTACACAACCTTGAGCGCCTTATTGCTTTTATAAATTGGTTACAAACACACTATAATAATGTAACAAGGTTTGATTCATAAATGCATTTATTGAAAACAAAATCGTCAGTAATCTGGTCTTCCACAACGTTATCTAGTGCGGTTTTTAAACTGAACACTGATCGCTGAATAACAGGTTTCCGGTTTCTGCAACAACCAAATACTGTCATCTAGTGGACAAATTACAAGCAAGACAATTACAATCTAGAAAATAATGTATTGTATATCATGCATTGATATGAATATGAAGCGCTCAAAGGTGTGTGTTATAGTGAATGATGTCACGGCTCGACAAACGGCTCAGCCAATCAGATTTAAGGAGCGGACCTACCCAATTTATAATGGGTATATCTGCACAGCATTATTTAAAATAAATACAATCCAAAAAAATATGACTGTCTTAATTGAGGACAGGTTTAAGTTCATAAAGAGGTCATGGAAACTCAAATTATCACTTAGTAGAACCCTAAGGCCAGTGTCCGTACAGTGAGTTTTAATGCACTGCTTTTTAAACACAGTTCTAATGTATTCCTATTTTTGCCGCATACTTCACTGCTGACATCTGCATGCTAATATTGATTTCACACATCGTTCAGCACGGCTGTGTCATCAGCCTCAGCTTCATGACATAGTCGGCATCGTTCCACCCCGCGTGTGACATTTTCTCCAGTTGTTTAGAAAGTTAATGGCTTGTGGGATTCAATAAAAAGCCTGATGATGTCAGAGATAGGACTTGTAATCACTATTGCATAAAGAGTCCAAGAAGCACTTCATCCGTTCGCACACATGATTTCTCTTCTCCGCAAAAAAGCCCCGACGAGTTCATGAGAGCTTGATTTTGTTTCTGAACAGTCCTGATTGCCTGCTCCTCGGCTCGTCGCAGAAAAGGCATCCACGTTCGAAGCAGCAGGAGATTAGGGACATTTAATTCAGCCTTCATTTTACCGCTCCCTCATTTCACTCACCTGCCATGGATGGTAAGTTCAAAGCGAACGGCGTGTCCACAGGCAGACGTCTTCGTTTCATCAATTGCACTTTGACCTCGTTATGTCTTCCTCTCAAATACTGCTTATCCCCCAAAGAACACTTCATCTGTTACTTTGTGTTGGGTTTTCGGGGTACTTACTGTGCTTTCAGAACGTGTCGCATATGTGGATTGGTTGCACAATTTAAAGCTTTTAAGGACCTTAATAATCAAAGTTTGATGTTGTGAAATCATAGCAGGCCTAGACTCAATGACTTGAAACCTTTATTTATATTGTTCTTTATTATAGGATAGTGGAATTGCAGACCCACCAAAGAGAGACCAGGCGCTCTCTGTAAAGTGATAGTGATCCATTCTATCCCCAAGCAATCAACATCATGAATACTCAACATCATGAATACACATAATTACTTGAATTAAACGGGTAGTTCGGGTCCTTAAATCTGATTGGCTGAGCCGCTTGTCTAGCCGTGACATTATTTACAAGAACCTACACCTCTGACCGATTTACATTCATATAAAGGCGTGATATAAAATATATTGTTTTTTCAAAGTTTTACATAAACATCTTTCTGTAATTTGGCCATTAAATGGCCACATTTCTGTTAAAGAAACCGGAAATCTTTTATATGGGTCAGGATTAATTAAAAAAAAAAAAAAAACAGGACTAAAAGCAAAAAGACACTAATGGTTATGCATTATTGTGAATAAACCATAGGAAAGAGGTGTAACTGTACTCTGCCTGCGCCGTTCCTAATAACACCTCCTTCACTATGTTTATTCACAATTATGCACACCCTGTGTCATTTGCTTTAGTGTGTCGTATCATATATTTTTTTATTGTATATTGTTATGTGTAAAATACTTCAGTCACCACCAACCACACCACATTCTTTGTGTGTATAATACACTTGGCTTGGGTTGCCACCTTTCAGAAATGAAAATAAGGGACACCCACCTCGGCTTCTTTGAGCCATGACTACCTAAGGGGCGGGGCACCATCCGCGATATGTTTTTTTTTTTTTTTGCTTTGCTTTTAGTTAAGAGCTGGTCAAGAAAGCTTAAAAGAGCTTATTCAGAGCTTTAAAGGTTTTATTTCCAATTAAAACATTCTATTATAAAGTGCAGCGAAATAATCTTAAATGAAATATGTTTGTGTGGAGTGTACAACAATAATAAAAAAATGACTAAGTCTAGAACTTCTTGTACCTTTGAGTGCATAACTAGCTGTGATGACCTTGGAGATTATGTCTGTTTTATGACTTGAGAAGAGGTCAGGCCATCAAACAATTAAACCACAATAATATATAATACAATTTATGGAATGATCACTGAACAATGTATTCCTCAAAAATATTGTGTATTTTTACCCAAAGACTTACACTTCTACAAAAATTGGTGAAATATGTTTGGGAAGATCTTAATAAATTTGTGTCTGTGTCTGATTTGCGGGTCTTAATTGCCAACAGCGCCATCAAAGGTACCATAATCTGATGGTTACAGAATTTAGTAGTACACCTGTTTTTCGAAGCGTGAACTGACTCAGTGTTGATATGTGTGACTGACATGTTAAATGGAAATATAGAACAAATCCCGGTTTAATACGGGACGCAGCATTTATTTGCCAAATATGGGACACTTCCGTATTTTACGGGACTGGTGGCAACCCTTACACTTGGCCAATAAATCTGATTCTGATTTTGCCTACTGTACTTACACAGGAATGTGTCCTCCACGTGTAACCCATCTGCAGTAACACATACATACACACACACTGAGTGAAATGAGTACACATGCCTGGAGTGGTGGGCAGCCCTGTACATGGCACATGGAGAGCAATTGGTGTTAGGTGCCACACCCAAGGGCACTTCAGCCTTAGTACTTGGTGGGACCAGGAACTAGGGACTTGCAACACTAGTTCCTCAACCACACCCCTTGACTGTCCTAAAAAGACAAACCCTACCAAATCTCTGCACAAACATCTGAGCCAGTATTAACAATGACACACACCTCCAAGATTCATATCAATACGTGATACACAATACATTCTTTTAAATCATGTACTATAAATGGAACTATAGATTAAAGCGTGACAATGAGGTGTTTAAATGACCCCCTCAGCACATCAGTGTCACCGCAGAACTGACCATAAACAACCCCCCCCCCACCCCATTATACCTGTTTTGTGATGCTCCTGACCAATAGAGACCAGAGAACCAACAGGGGACTAACACACTCAAGAACACAGTTGGACTACAATCTGTAATAGTAGAACCACAAAGTCCAACTATATGCAAAGTGCAGGAAATAGACAATAGAGCAAGAAGGTCCAAATTTTTGGCTGTTGCTGTATTTACACTACAAGAGAGAGAGTGAATTCAGTCTCAGCATCAATCTTATAGTCCATTTCTTGACACAGAGCTGAGGCATTGTGCATAGAGTATACGTGAGTCTTAAATGCTTAAAACAGTTCACGGAATGAATTAAATATGTAGGAATACATCCAGTATTCCTTGCTCCAAATGAGAGCTTCTTTACAAAATACAGTGTGTTGTAGGTGGTTTCCCGAATGCTAATGATTTGAAGGGGTTAGAATCAAATGAGAATCAATTTGCATCCACAAGAGGGAGCACAGCTCCCAGCTACTGTGATTGCACGTTTTTAAAATCAGGCCCATGACAGACATGGTATTCATACAGTTCTTATCCCATGGGGCTTCTGCTCGTGCAGTCTACATGCGGATAAATGCATCCATTTCACCCGGGTGTTGAGCGAATTCTCATTTACCAAAGATTTTCCAAGCAGTCACGATTAAAATAAATCACACAGTCCAACCATCCATCCATTATCTTTCACTTAATCCTCTACTAAACGTTCATCCAGGGGAGAATGATTCAGGCACTGGGCAGATACACCCAAGATAGGAGACCAAACTATTGTCTGGTCAGTGGCAGTGGGCACATACTTACACACTCAGACACCCCCACACACACTCATTATATAGGGGTAATTTTACAAATACCAGGTTACCTAACTGCCAGTTAGAAAACATTAATCTCTTTCTTAAATACACACGGTGAAATAGGGAGATCGAAAGAGCAGCCAGACCTTGGGGTCAGAACATTGGGTCAGGCGTGACAAAGCACTGTACCTGGAGCAATGAGGGTTAAGGGCTTTTGCAATTTGGGATTTGAAACCACAACATTCGACTTAGCTACCACTGAGCTACCACAAATTTTACGACACAACTAGCATCTAGTCTTAACTCTTGGTGCTATCTACCATCTGACCTCCTCACTTCTCTAGTACTATTTAGAGGCATGCTAGTTCAGTGGTATGGGAGTTGGATTAACGATCTCAGGGTTCAAATCCTTCATGTGGGTTCAAAGCCCAGGTCCACTGAAGTTACAGAGGGTCCATGAGCAAGACCCTTAACCCGCTTTGCTCCTGATTCTGTATGTTATCCTGTGTGTTGACCCCAACTATTAAGAGGGATACTTGTAGGTTGTTTTTGATAAAAGCGTTTGCTAAATGACCAAATGTAAATCTAATGAATGGTGGGCGACCATATGGTTTAATCAGTAATGCCAGTTTTGGAGTTTCCCAAAATCAAACCAACTCCCATTGTGTTCCTCCCTTCTTTCAAACCCAATTTTCCTCAAACCCACTTTTAGCTGAAGAAATAAGATACTTTTTCCCTGGATGCTGTTTCTCGGTATGTTTTTCCCCCCGGGGGTTTCTGCAAGGCTAATCCCATAAATTCGAAGGTGTGTTAGTGCTAACAATATAAAATGTACCAGTTCTCATTTATGGTTTGGAATCTCCTGTGTTTTGTTGTATCACAAAAGAGAAGATGCCCGTCTTAATAAAGAGAAGCAAGTAACGACATTTCAAAACGGAAATGCAAGATGTTAAGAGGAGCTAGTGTTTGTACATAATATCAGAAACAGATTAATGTGACCCAGAACTGTGTAAGGATTACACCTCAGCTCTTTATTCTCCTATGAGCTTTTGAGGAGATGAACCTAAAGGCAGGTATTGTTTGAAATGTGAGTTTGTCTTTTTGTGGGGTCCTGTTTTTTCTCTTTGAATGTTTTTTCCCTTTTATTTTTAGCTCAATGCCAAACATCTGATATTGAGTTTGTCTAACCGTGTCTCCTGCACACATCAGAATAATGAGCACCAGAGTAATGAACACGGTCCTATCTTACACCTGTGATGCTATTTGCAATCTTATGCCAACAGTCTGTTTTCACCCATTCAGCTTGCAGCGTTTAAATAGCAATGTGAATATATTGTGAATATATCTACCCTGATGGGCATGGTAATAGCCTAAACGGCTTTGGTGTTTAGAGGTATAGATTATTCTACATCAACACAAAATAGCAAGCTGCCAAAGTCAGACAGCATCTGGCTCTTAAAGGAAACATTCATCAACACATTGATTGTTTGATTGTATATTGTGCCCAAAACACACACATGAATATATAAGATAATTACTATGTGTCTTTTGCTTCTTGCACACTAATACACACATACACGCCATAAATGGGCGGTTGACAGCTCACTTGTGGATTCCATGTAAGTTATGACCATATTTAGCATTTTTTTACCTTTCACCATCTCTGTTATGTAATGTTGAATGAAATATAATAATGGTGTGAGTCGGAACGGTGGCGTAGTGATTAGCACTTCTGTCATTTAGCAATTCAAACTGGAGTTTTCATGTTCTCCCGTGTCCGTGTGGGTTTTATCTGGGTTCTCTGTTTTTTCCCACAGCCCAGAAACATGGATTTAAAGTGAATTGGCTGCTCTATTTTTTTTGTTATTGCCCATATATAGTGTGTGTGTCAGTGAGTGTGTCCCCCGCAATGATTGGCGCTCTGTCCTAGGTGTATTTGCTCAACGCCCGAAACATTTTCCCTGGATTGTCATGGGGAACATCCACGCAACCCAAGTAAAGATGAGATGAGATAATAACAGTGTTAAGAGGAAACACCAATCGATTTTTTATGCACAAAAATAACTAAAGGGTGTCCACATAATATCGCCCGTGCTCATCACTTTAACTTGGGCCCCATCTGGCCCCAGTACCCCTACAATAACTTCCAATTACACACCCATCTGTCCTGCTCAAACCAGCTGCGGAATTGTCAGGGCTGCCATCATGTTGAAAATACGTAATTCCATAATGTTTATTGTCATATTCTCCAGCGAGCCCAGAGAAAAGATAAGAGCACTCAGGAATGTGCTATCATCCGGTCTCATCTGGACAGGTCAAGTCAATGTGGGAAACAACTCCGTCTTAACACAGGCCTGCTGATGGCGTCTGTAGGCAAGGCACACAGCATCGATGTGGACAATACGTTTGATAAGCAGACAGCTGTTTGACAAGGCTGTAGTGTGGGGTGTTATCTTAAAAATGGCCTTTCCCGATCACAAGTTTAGAATAAACATGACGTTAAGTGCATTTTAGTGTAATGTTTGTAGAACAAACTTCATCTTGACTGGTTTTTAAGCTGGTAGCAGTTTTTTTCCAATCTTTGTTGTGAATGATTTATCATCTATATCTAGATATAAAGTACTAAACCTCCTAACCTTGGGCTACACATGAAGGAGCCCCACCCCCTTTTTCCTTGCCAAACCATGCAATACGCATGACAAAGCCACACCCTCTTTTTCTGGGTGTGGTCAACGCTTCACATGAAACAACAATGCCTTTAATGTTCTCCAAATTCCTGCATCAGGTAACGGTTTGTTTCTATATTTTTGGAAAAACATCATCAACAACATGGCTGTAACCTTCGTTTGCCAACATTAGGATACCCCTGGAGACATTCTAGCTATTGTTCTTAGTCATGGAAGCATATGGAATATGGATTTAAGGTGAATTGGCTGCTTCAGATTGCCCCTGTTCAAAGAAAACTGATATAATGATCACTGTTTTGCCTACAGTGCTTACACAACGAGAAATTTGTCCTCCACATTTAACACATCTGTGCAGTGAAACACAAACACACACTGAGTGAAGTGAGCACACTTGCTCAGAGTGGTGTTGCTCAAAGGTGCCTTGCCCCACATGTGTCTAAGTGAATAAATTGGCACCATATAACTGAATTATACTTTTGTACATAAAATAGAGATATGATGTTTTGCGTTAAACACGGTTCTTTCAATGAACCAGAGTATAGGCTGCACTGCATCATGCCACAGCTGAGTCACCATGTGATAGCTTGACAGATTTTTTCTGGGTTCTTTAGGTTTAAGGACTTGGACAATGTTCCTACTCTTGCTAATAACCTTATCTTTTATGACGCCAATCCATTCACATAGACACACATAGGGCACACACTCACATAGACACACACCTGATTCATGATTCCAAATTTCAGCCTTGTTGGCACTCGGGAAGAACCCGATATGACACTGGAGGGGTCTTGCGTTTTATGGCGATATTGAATAAACCATTGAGTTTAGAAAAATTGAAAGCAGTTGATTTTTTTAAGGATGTGATATAGAGTCACGATGCCAAATTTTAGCCTTGTAGGTATTCGAAAAGTGGGTCAATTAGTGATGAGTCTGTGAGGCTTTTTTTAGGTATAGATAAATACACCTAATGTTTTGGCTTATTTGTGCCATAACTCACCTCCTTAAGTATGAATTAATTTCTACGTTACATAATCATTAATTATGTTAATTAATTATTAATTCATTAATTTATTGTCTTCTGCTTAATCTTCCACTAGGGTCGCGGGGGGAGCACTGGGCACACACACAGACCATAGTGGCAATTTACCTTTTTTTGAACTGTGGGAGGAAACCGGAGAACCCAGATGAAACTCATACTAACACAATGAGAACATGGACACCACCATGCCGCCCCATTACTTTATACAAAAGAAGCTGCTTTGTTATAGCCTAATATTTTATTAAGATTTTTCTGAAATCATAAGAAACAGGCGGCTATTATTCCGCTCATAGAGACTGCTGAAATAACACTTTTTTTATTACGAAGCTGTATTTCAGCATGACATTTACTTTCTACTTTATATACCTTGTCATTGCTTGTGTCTGCTAATAGTACGGCTGTCGTGATAAATACTTATTTCTTGGTAAGCACTGGGACAAATGAGCCTTTTAGTGTTCTGGTCTCATGTTTAGGATATTCATTCAATAAAATAAACCACAGTTTAGCCGAGCGATTTATTCTCACCGCCTGATGACTCATAACCAATCTCTATACATGAACACTAATGACAGCAGTGGGCCTATGGCTTTAAAATACAATCGCTGAATTGATTTGTAAAGCCGTGAGGTGGGCTGTAATTTTTAGGTCTGGGATATGCACCACAAAGTGTTCTTTGACAGCTCAGGAAAACGATTTTTGGATTTGGAACTTTTCCAGAACCAAGTGTGTTGAGTTTTTCTTTTTTTTCCTCTTCCTTGTTTTTAATTGACTCTGTACATCTTCCACCAATCTTCTGCTGTGTTATTTGGTGATGACATGTTCAAACAGATGCGCCGTTTCAAATTAACCCTTGCATTTAATATACATTCTTTAATTAAGCCGGTGCTATAAAATATAGATAGCCCCAATATCCCATGAGGCACATAGGAATTACGACATGCGACATTACGAGGCGTAAGCTGCCGTTCATGACTCTGAGAGATCAATTTCGAAAGATGTGATGGCACTGAAGGATGGAGGAGAGGCTTGTAGGTTTTGTCTTTGTCCCAGGTGCTGAATGACGCCATTAGCCCTCATTAGCCTTAGAGCTCATTCACTGGGACCATGAGCCCAGCTGGGTCCTAAGTCTTAACACCCGGTAGCCTAATGATGGCGCCACTCCTTGATGTTGTATTTCATGCTTTACCTGCGTTGCTCAGAATATATTTGTAATATGACATTTGCTAACACTTTCTATGAATCTGGTATTCATAATGCATTATAAGTGCATTCACAACGCTTTAAAAAGTATTCATAATGATTTATAACATTTCTCATAAGCCCCTGTTAATGTACATTGGTTTGTATATTTTAACATATATAGTATTATAACAATATGAAATAAGGCTATATGATATTACAATATGATATAACACATTATGACATGATGCATTATAAAATGTATATTGGTAACGCTTTCTCTGAATCTGGTATTCATAATGCATTATATGCATTATTTGACATAAGGCTTTATAGCACAATGTGACATATATTATAATCTGAACTTATGTAAACCTTTTATTCTTTAAATGTTTACACATTTTTATTTAAAGCAAGATGATTACACTTTTTACTTGAAGCTGTAAAGAGCATTTATAAGCTCTTACAAGGCATTATGTACTACTATGTATGTACTCTCTTTTAATGAGGTAATTATGACAACACTCTACTTTATGCCTGTGAAGAGAGGACTTTGTCACTGGTCTCTATAATAACTTAATGAACAGTTAAGTTGAAAATATATTATTTATAATGCATTATATCACTTGGTGTTATAAAGCCTTATGGCATGTTACATTGCGACACAAATTGGGTACAATTTACACCTTATTATGTCATGAGTGGGTTTGTTCTATAACATATATTGTTAAATTTCTAAAGGGCTTGACTTAAAGGTATTCAAAGTACATTTCCTTTGCTTGCCAGTATAAAATATAGCAATTCTGCATTTTAAACAAATTTCTTAAAAAATACACGAAAAATTGCTCCACCCATTCATCCCTAGTCCCCGTCCCCCTAATTTTAAACATCTCAGTTTCGGCTTTGTTTGTTAACCCGGATGATGGATGTGTCCCCATTTGGCAGCAGCGTGTGTTCATCGCTCTATTCCCCCGGCCCCTGTTGGCAGGTTGCCCTTCTAAACTGCTCTTGAGACAAAAGAGTTGGTAGTGGGCCTTGTTAATGAACCAATAGGGCCATGTGTGGTCATCACTTATGCTTACACATCGATGGCCTCGAAACATTATGAGCAGCGTCAAAATGCAACCACTTCATGGTTAAATTGCAGAAAGACATCGCGCGGATGGTGGGAAGTCATTTAACTGTCTCCCATCTGTTTGGGGAAAATATTTAACTACTGCTTGGTCAAATGAAGTGCTTGCTATAGAGAAAGGTTACAGCCTTAATTTCCTGGCCTATAGATCAGGAGTAGGATATTAAGCCAGACACTAATTTGAAAGAAAGGTGTTATAGGAACAGTTAGTAATACATAATGAATTGACTGCTTTGCTCGTGGGTGTTTTTAATAAGGTCATTTAATTATTTCAGGTTATTTTTGACATATTAGTCTGCCTTTGTAGCATCTGTGGGTCCTGTAGGTGGGTTTGGAAAGCTTTACTTGGCAGTGTAAATGAGTGCATTTCTCACTGTCTGCTTTCACACTGTGTGTATCCGGACCGCCAGTACTCAGGATGACAGTGTGCTTATGGGGGGGCTTTTTGCAGTTTGAATAGGTACAGGGCTGGGATAGGGAGTCGATGTTAACTGCTTTTTTTGTATTTATTTTGCTAATTCTTTTAATGGAAAGCTTTAATAATCCCTGTTCTTTACTATTCTGTATTCCGTATACTTAAAAGAAACACACAGTAAAATATTAATAATATATTTCTGCCAGGCGACACGTTGGGGTAATGGTTAGCATGCATTATACACAATGCATTATAATCTGAACTTATTTCAACTTTTGATTCTTTGAATGTTTAGACATTCTGACTTAAAATACGTTGATTACCCTTTACTTTAAAGTCTGTAATGAGCATTTACAAGCTTTTATAAGGCATTATGTATTCCTATTTATGCAGTCTCTTTCAAAGAGGTCATTAATGACACACAAAAGCGTGTAAATAGAGCTTATAAGCTTTTAGAAACAGTTATGAGAACTCATAAAGTCTTTTATCAGCAGTACAAGGCTTTATGTTTTCTACATACTCTGTGCTTCAAATGCTTAATTGTTTAAAAACAAACAGATGGCAAAATACTTACTGTGTTTTATATTATTTAGCCAGGCAAACATGGTGGCGTAGTAATTAGCACGCATTGATTGGACATAGGGCTGTATAACACAACGTGGTTAGCATGACCGCCTCTCAGCGCTGGGGATCCAGGAACTAATCCCGATCTGGGTGGGGTTTCCATGTCCACTCCGTGTTCACGTGTCCTCTAGATGGGCATGTGGAACCCCACCCCTGCAAACCTAGTAGAAGATTAAGCGGTCAAGATAATGAGATAAGATGATTATTATGACGTTGATTTTTGCCATTAACAGTAAAAAGAAGTTTTATGTTTGTTATTTAGAGTACTTTATTTCAGCATGTTGATGAAGTCACAGTAAGTGTTTGATGCAGCTGCTTTCTCATTGTCATCTTGTGTAAACCATGAAAACAAATGTCATTGACAGAAATAGTTAGCCATGTTTTTTTTTAACAAAATCATCATAGCGTTGAGTATAGGGACTGGTGTTGCTATTAACCAGCAATTACAAAAAGATACAGACAATATAGTTATGCATTAAAAATAATATCTAATTAATAATCTAGTTATTAATTTAATAAGCACTAATTTAAATCCACTTGACATTTTTTATGGCGTTATATATAATATACATTAGTTTAAGAGATCAACCTGCCCATGAAATCTAAGGCCTTCAAACAAAAGCCTTCGCCACAATGGGGTACCCCCTCCCACTTCGGCTCTCACCAATCAATGATTATCGTCAGTCTTCCGGGATTTCAGTGTTAGGATTCCGTTGCCAGAGCGACCAGCATCAACGTGTCAGGGGGAGGCCTTGGATGGGGTGAGAGAATACCCAGCCCATGTGCTTGCGCTGATTATCTTCACTCGGTGTCCCATGCCTGCCAAAGGGTGTGCACCATCAGATACAGCATAATTAAGCCCGGCCGAGCTGGGGAGGGGGGACGTTAAAACCAGAGCAGTATGCTCTGTAGGGCAATGGGGGAAGTAAGGATTTTGCATTGGGGGGCTTTTTAAAGAAAGAACAGGATGCGTTTTTTGTATTTGGGACTTCTATTTCTTCCTGAAATCAGAGGAGAGCATGGCGAGGAGGGGCCCTATTGAGTAAGACTTTTTGAATTAGATCTACAACGGAGAGAATATCTTCATTACCTTGTGGTTCGCATCGCAAACGAATGAAACTGGTTCTATATGTCGGTGCCTTGGACATCTTTGCAGGACAATGGACAAAACATGGAGATGGTTATTCTTCTCACTATGTTCTTACTATATGGTTGTTCTTGGGAGTTTTAAGAAATGGTTATCGCTTCAACTTCCAATAATCAGGTTTTGACCTAAGACTTGTGGGTAGACCATGTAGACAGTAAGACCACGGACACTTTACTTGTCTAAATCAGCAAGCCAATAATCCATCTTTTGAACACCATGTTGAAATTCAAGACCTTCTGCATGGACTACTGGCAGTTCTTATGTCTACAGCCTCTCAGTGGCTTCTACAAAAGGTGAGAAGGCTTTCAATTTATTGGAATCTGCAAATGTGCCTTATTTTATCTCATGGGTTTTTAAAATGTGTGCCTTTGTACCTAATTATTGGTAGCTGTTGATGTCCGTATTGAGATGTCAGTTCTATTAATTACCTGTAGTCTTTATTCTATACGTCAGCATAGTACCCAAGTTCCTAAGTCAGCATTGAACAGTGATGAATGAGCCAAGATGATAGTTGACTGTGCTGAGTGCCTTTATCAGGATCTGCCTGCACTTGAGGGCATGAGGTCTCTGTCATGTTATAACCTGTTTTAACACACTTTAATAAAACATTAGGGCGAGGGGGCATCGCACAGCACGTTTGCCTCTTGGAGCTAGGCATCTCAGTACATATTCCAGTCCAGGTGGAGTTTTCATATTTTCCCCCTGTAGTGAGTTTTATTCCGGTACTTCAGTGTCCTGTGTCCAGTGCCCGTAGTCCAAAAACATTTATTGGAGGTAAAATGTCTGTGTGCGTGAGTGTGTGCCCAGCAATGGATTGGAACCCTGTTTTGGGTGTATCTGGCCAGCGCCCGAAATGCTTTCCCATGGATGGGCATGAAAAACCATACCCCCTCCCCCGCGACCCTAGTTTAGGATTAAGCGGAAGATACTGAATGAATGGAAATAAAATTTAGGGCAGCAAGGTGGCATAGTGGTTAGCATGGCTGCCTGTCAGAGCTGGGGATGTGGGTTCGAATTTGAGTCCGGGTGGTGTTTTCATGTTCTCCCCAAGTCGTGAGTTTTATTCCGGTTTCCTCCCGCAGTACAATAACATGGATTTAAGGTAAATTGGCGTGGTTCGCACGACTGCCTCTCAGAGCTGGGGATCAGAGGTCGAATTCAAGTCTGGGTGGTTTCCATATCTTGCCCAAGTGTTTTTTGTCTGGGTTTTCCAGTTTTCTCCAACAGTCCAAAAACATGGAGCCAAAGGGGAATTGGCTGTTCTTATTTGTGCATGTGTGTGTGTGTGCACCACAATGAATTGGTATCCTGTCCTGGGTGTATTTGCCCACTGCCTAAATTGTTCTCCTCTGGATAGGCATTAGGGAATTCCTTTCCCATGTTCGAGGTATTCTCTAGGTTCTCCGGGTTGCTCCTACAGTACAAAAAACATGGTTTCAAGATGAATTTGTGGCTTTAAATTGCCCCTATATAGTGTGTGTGAGTGAGTACGTTGGATTGGTGCCCTGTCCTGGGTGTGCACAGTTCCTGAAACGTTCTCCCCTGGAAGGGCATGGGGAACTTAAACTGCGACCCTATTAGAGGATTAAACAAAAGATAATGAGATAAGATGATATAAAAAATAATAACAATCAGCCACCAGGTTTAAGTGGGTGTTTGAAAACCAGAAAAGACTAAGAAAGACTAGGGACTATTTTGAGCGCTGCAGGTGGGTAGGAATGACAACTGATTTAAAAATCATGACTATTTTTTGCCTGTGCCAAAGGGATTGTCTTTTTTTATATTCCTTCGACTAACACTGAGAGTTCCGAGGGGATTCCCTCAGCTGTCGTGTTAGTTTTGTATATAGCTCCTGATTGAAAATGACTGGAA
This sequence comes from Xyliphius kryptos, assembly GCA_025769995.1. Lineage (NCBI taxonomy): Eukaryota > Metazoa > Chordata > Actinopteri > Siluriformes > Aspredinidae > Xyliphius > Xyliphius kryptos. Next base: position 1,180 of record JAOUQT010301727.1, on the reverse strand, counting down.
AACCGAAGACAAAACCTGTGAGCTTCTCACCCAGGATCTTATGGGAATTTGTAAAGGCTTTTATACTTACCATCTACTTTTAGTCTAATTTGAGTTAGCTTCAGTTTGCGCCTGGTCGGAAGTCAGTGTGATACAGGCAGAGAAACCGCCGTCCTCCAAGACAAACTATCTCACTTCCTGCTCTCTTTTTGACCACTTGAGCAATAGGGCCTGTTTTCGTTCTCACTGTCAGTATAATTGGACCATTGAGTCTAATTTGGTGGAATCTATCGAGACTGGTGAGTTTTGAAAATTGACTTCTTCTGCCCTAACAGTTGTGTTATATAGTGGAAAGTCTTGCAGTGTTTCTCACACCGATTACCCTGTTTTGTTAGGCCTGACACGAAGCGCATTGCTGATAAACCTTTTTTTCTGTAAATTATTACAAACACATTATACTAAAAAACAAGGTTTATACACAAAAATGTATCCTTAATAGATATATTGTAAAGTACTGTAAATTCAAAAGTTAGGATATGCCTCTTTTTTGCTTCACTTATTGTCTGTTATCAGTTATACTTACTATAAAAATGGACCTTGTAGTTCTACAATTCCAGACTGTAGTCCATCTGTTTGGGGACTACAGTACATTCTGTGTACGTCCCCTTTACTTTGTTCTAATGGTCAGGACCCCAATAGTACTATCACAAAACAGCTATTATTTGGACGTTGCACAGAGGTGTCAGGGAGATGTGCCACTTGAGGTATAGTTTGCATTGTAGGGGTAAAATGTCATTCGAGGTATTGTTCAACGCTATGTGCTGTGCGTGGGATGTGTAGCATCTCCAAGATAATTTTTGTGTTTTTTTTGTCTGATTCGTCTGTCCTGTAATACCCACTTTCACCACCACACTACTACTTTGCATAAATAATCTGCTTTAATACCCTGGATTATGGGTTTAGGTTTTAAATGTTGCTTTGAATGTGGTATCTATGATCAGGATTGATGAAGTCTATAAGATTATGGCTGCTGCACCATTTACATTTATGGTTGAATTTTTTTTTACTAGGACCCTGTTGGCAAAATTTGATTATTATCGCAGGGGTTCTCAACCTTTTCTACTTTACGGCCCACCTGTTTACAACTTGAAAGCATCGAGGGCCCCCTAAAAAAACAAAACTTAATTTTTGTGTAAAACTG
>JAOUQT010301720.1:0-16002 GCA_025769995.1 Xyliphius kryptos | reverse complement strand
CCTCCCACCCCCCAAGCAACTTTCATTCCTATGTGCCCTTGTACATCCTCATCGTTCTCGAGTTTGGGAACCAAAACATCACATCGGAACACAACATCTTCCACAGTGTTTTTTAATGCCCCCATGTTCCATGTACTGCTGCAAACTCTTAAATGTTGTCTTAATCCTGGCTTGAATTGACTTTACACCGATTATTAGCAGAACTGCCTTTTGTTCTGACCCCCTATCATTTGTTCTATGCATGCATTCAAAAGTTCTCACTCATAGTTATAGCACACAGTTATCAGTCTAAATGGGATAAAGAGTTGATTGTATAATGGCGCAACTTAGAAATAGCCTTTACAGCTGAAAATCTTTAGGTGCTTTAATTTAAATTGTGATCTTCAGAGGGCCTCATGCTGTACTGTGCGTGTATATGCATTATGATATTCTATTTTATACTTCAAACTTCTTGTCATTTTTTAAAGCTTTTTGCTGTAGTGTTTTTTTCAGTGGGCGGCACGGTGGCTTAGTGGTTAACACATTCGCCTCTCAGCACTGGAGATTCCGGTTTGAATCCCAATCTGAGTGGAGTTTCCATGTTCTCCCCGTGTCTGTGTGGGTTTTTTCCGGGTTCTCCGGTTTCCTCCCAAATTCCAAAAACATGGATTTAAAGTAAAATGAATGCTCTAAATTGCCCTGTATAGTGTGTGTATGTGTGTGTGTGACCGTGTGAATGAGTGTGTACCCAGTGATGGATTGGCGCCCAAAACTGCTCAGGGCCCCAAACGTTCTCCCCTGGATGGGCATGGGGAACTTTTATATAGGAATAAGCAGAAGATAATGAATGTTTTTTCAGTTGTTCACAGCTACGCCAGATAGCCAGACTACACTTTATAAACTAACATTTACCAAAATAGCTATCTAAAATGTAACCTGTCTACTTGCAGCATTTTGCATTACACATAAGAGCAAGAACAATATTAGAATTAAAATCATTATTCGTAACAAAAACCTCTTGTATAAATGTAGTAGAAAATAGTGGCATCTTAAAACAGTACTCACATAAACAACTACCAAAATTTGTAATTAAATACAAATACAAACACAGAAATGTTTCCGTTATACAAATACCTAAAAAGCCTGTTGTTCCATTACCGTTAAAGAGAAAGCTATTTACGCCCATGTATAGCATAGATGCAATTATTTAATTTGCAGGAACATCTAAGCAGAAATTCCATCTGTTGCCAAGAAGAAATACCAATCTGAACTTGGTTTGCACCATTTGCAGTGCAAAAAAAAGGCAAAACACAAGATGTGTTTACTTTACTGAGGCCACAAGCCAGTGCACATAAACAAGCCATGGCTTGTTACATATTAATCAACACAGCACCCAGATACTAAAAGAAGCAGCTTAAGTACTTAATTCCAGATTGATACAACATCTTAACATCATCGCATGGTTGAACAGTGACAGCTCATTTGCAGCTTCTTAATGGAGGGTGGACTGACATTGGTGTGTTGCCAGGTTACAAAAAACCTGTCCAGTTTAGAAAAAGTTCATGAATTGTCAGTATTACTAAAAGTACCACTTAAAAGCTCCGTTCTGTTCTACTGTTTAAGTTAAAAGCACAAATAACTATGTCCACATTAAACACACCAATCAAACTTATTTTCCAAGTACAGAAAACCAACATTAAAAAGGACTGCTACAACAATTTTTGGGATTTAGATTTTAGTTACCCAAGTAGCATTAAGAAATACTAGATTTAAGAACATGAGCTTTAGGTCAGCAAGTATTCTTTACAAAGTAGCTATATAATAGCAGATATAAACCTGAGTTACATCGACCATTTTCTAAACCTGACTTATTCAACTTGCTTGTGGTAAAGCACAGAAGACAATATGTGTCCTACTTTTAAATCTGAGAATATCACCTTACCTTATTAAGGTAAGGTGAAATTAAAAAAAGCTATAGTAAATTACAAAAAAATAAGCCTCACTCACATTGAAAAACAAACAAATGTTCTTTAGGAAAGTGGTTTTGGGTGATACATCAAGAAAATATTTTAAAGTCAAATTAACAAGTACTAATTAGATGATAAACAAGGACTAATGCATGAACACGCAGACGGAATGAAACGAAAATTTAAATACAAATCTGATCAGAGGTGCCATCCATGCGCCTCATACAGCAATACATTCAAAGGAAAACAAATGCCAACAGGTTACTTCATTATTCAATTCAATCAGAAGACAGAACTAGACAGCAACCACGTGATCAAATAAAATTTTATAATGCAACATGTGAACACTGCTCCCGAAAACAGGTTTCCTTTTAGTTCCTAAAAATATTAAAAATAACCTCTGACATTAGAAGATTTTCCTACAAAGCTCATTAATTTTAAAATACCCTTTCTGATACTGTTCATATGAATTATTAACAATCTATTTTAAAAAAAAAAGATTCAAACCGTTTATATATTTTACCATTTAAATAATTCTGCAGATATAGCTGTAAACTTTAGGTTACATTTTGTTCATTTGATTGGGTACGCTGGCATTTCACCTCTGTACCCAACTTACCATTACTTCAACTTCCTGAGATAATGGCCTAAGTCATTATTTGACCAAAATTAGATTTTTAGTGGGTTTCCCACTAAACCTGAAAAGGCCATTATTTTAGGAAGGTGATGTAGAGAGTGTGCTGCTAAAATGCTGACATTCCAGGGAACCCTCTGTACTGGTAATCCGCAGTCTTTGCTCCTTTTAGTTATGCTGCTCCAGTCAGTAACACCAGTCACATGCTACACTGTGATAAATTGTGTCTGCTTTTCAACTACAACATCCTCTAACTGCTTTACTTACCCATTTTCAGTTGAGGGCTCACTAGCTCCTTATCCACAACACTAATATAGGTTTTTTTTACAGTGGCCTTTTTAAATTAACTTTTGATGGCCTCAAACACTTGGTTCTGATGGATAGAACCTGAATTTTATTAGAGCAGTGGATTTGCCATTCTGCCAGAATATTACAGCAAAAAGTATGGAGAACTCTCTTGCACAAAAAATTTGAGGGGTTTTTACCAGACTGAACGAATGGAATCACATTATCTATTGATCCTTTGTCTTTACAAAATTAATTCCTGTTAAAACAAAATAAAAATACATTTTTTTCTGCCACTGTCGCTTCGGCTTGAACATATTTGAAACCAGGCTTAGAACAATGTAGAACTGCTTTGAGACAAAACACTATTGTAAAAAGCACGGCATAAATACATTTAATCTACATAAAAAAAAAAAACTTAACTTAATGCACATGCTCTCTGTTGTAGCAACCCCATAACGAGACACTGTCCTGATATCAAATAAATCTCTAAAAACTTCAACAAAGATACCTTCACACAAGTCACCAGTGACCACTGATCTAGTTCCCGTACCAGGACTGATGTTGGATTTTGCCTTTTTTAGTGAAATCAGCCTTTCATGTCTTTTCTAATAAACAAACTAAAACCTGTCATTTACTGACAAAATCAAAGATTCAAGAAGACGTTATTGTCATTTGCATCACCTGTGATAGATGAATGAAAATGAACCAGTATCACCCTAAAACAAATTGTATCGAAAGTAAGATTAAGTACACTCTAATCAGCTAATTATCTCAAATCACCAGCAAAGACCTTTAAATGATCTGTCAGTCTAGTTCTGTATGCCACACAATCATGGGGAAAACTGCAGACTTGACAGTTGTCTTAAAGATGACCCCTGATACCTTGGACAAGGAGGGCAAGACACAAAATGTCATTGCTAAAGAGGCTGGCTGTTCCCAGAGCTACGTGTCCAAGCACATTAATAGAAAGGCGAAGGGAAGAAAAAGATGCGGTCAAAAACAGAGGCCGTATTCCTTGTGCGGAAGCATCTCGCCTCTTGACTGCTGTTGAGTGGTCCAAAGATATTTTTTTTTTTTAAGAAAAATTGTGCATTTTCTTTGCAAATCAAGGTCCCAAATTCTGGAGGAAGAGAGTAGAGACACAACGCTGCTTGGGGGCCAGTGTGAAGTTTTCACAGTCAGTGATGGTTTGGGGTGCCATGTCATTTGCTGGTGTTGGTCGATTGTGTTTTCTAAGGTCCAAGGTCAACGAAGCCAGGAAGTTTTAGAGCACTTCATGCTTCCTGTTGCTGAACAACATTTTCCAACAGGACTTGGTCTCTGCACACAGTGCCAAAGCTACCAGTACCTGGTTTAAGGACCATGGTATCCCTGTTCCCAATTGGCCATCAAACTCCATAGCAAATCTATGGGGTATTGTGAAGAAAAACATGCGATTTGCCAGACTCAACAATTCAGAAGAGCTGAAGGCCACCATCAGAGCAATCTGGGCTCTCATATCCCCTGAGCAGTGCCACAGATCCATGCCATGCCACATTGCTGCAGTAATCCAGGCTAAAGAAGCCCCAAACTATTTCTATATTATAAAATTTCTCTCTAATATTTCTAAAGATCTTTTATTTTTGTATTGGTCTTAAGTAATATTAAAATTTTCTAACATACTGAATTTAAGAAGGGTGGCACAGTTGCTTAGTGGTTAGGATGTTAACCTCTCAGCAAAGGGGATTCCAGGTTCGAATCCCAATCTGGGTGGAGTTTCCATGTTCTCCCAATGTCCATGCGGGTTTCCTTCGGGTTCTCCGGTTTGCTCCCACAGTCTGAAAACATGGTTTCAAGGTAAATTGGCTGTTCTAAATACCCCCTATAGTCTTGTTGTGTGTGTGTGTGTGTGTGTGTGTGTGTGTGAGACAGAGAGAGAGAGAGCGACTGAGTGCCCAGCACAGGATTGGATGTACACCCTGTCCTGGATGTATCTGCCCGGCACCTGAGACGTTCTTCCCTGGATGGAAATGGGGAACCCCACGCGACCCTCATAAAAGAATAAGCAAAAGATAATGAATGAATTAATTAACTTGGGTTTTTTTTTAATTAGTTGTCAGTTATAATCATCAAAATGAAAAAAAAAATAAACATTTGAAATATATCTGACTGTAGGTAATGAATTAATATAATATATATATAAAATGGAATTAATGAAATAAACTTTTTCATGATATTCTAATTTTATGACCAGCACCTGTACATACACTTCAGTAACTCGCAGAGGTTTATATACTTTTAAAGCAACCAATCACTAGTAAATTAATGTACCATTTGCAGGAAATAACATTTCAAGCCTGTGTAAAGCCAGGCCGAGATGGGTCTAGTGAATTGTAATTCTACTGCTTTAATGAGGCTGACCTCATTAAAGTAACCTTTAACTACATTATGTAATCACACATGCATCGTAAGTCATCATTATATTCACATAAATCTTGCAAACTGATTGCCCAAGAAAAAAGATCTATCACAAAAACAAAAGAAGAACATTGAACTATAAATTCCTCACATCTGACAGTTTTTGTATTCCTCTGTTCTCATAGATGGCATGATAAACGTTGTACAATTATTACATTTATATGGTACAGACAGGTAACAAGTGCAGGCGTAACAGAGCTTATCCGTCATGCCTGAGGAACAGAATGCGTGAACAGTTGCAAAAGACGGTGACGGACATCAAGTTTTGACAAATCACCCGTTTCTGCACTGATCAGTATCAGCATTCTGAATGTTAACCAATGCACTCTAATTAGAAAGACAGCTCATATGATGCCGCTAGTAATCTGTAACCTTTATTACAGATTATGTATGCCATTAACACAAAAAAAAACTCATGTAAGAGTCTCATGTAAGAAACACGAACCTTAAAAATTACATTAGTAGGACAGACTTTCAATTGTAACTTTATCATTAAGTCAGTTATACAGTTTTGGATTACTAATTTTCAGAGGAGCTGTAAGACCCTCAGACAACTAAGCTTTTAAACCAAAAAGTTTTGATTTTTACCGATTTAATGATCTTGACTAAAAACTAAATTGTTTTATTTAAGCACAGTTTGTGCTACAACATTGCCACCACAGGCACACAGAAATATGATAATAAATTTAATCAACCTATACAAGTTGTTCCGTGTTGAGTCAGTATCACTAAATCAGACTTCTCAAATGTAACCCTTCTAGATGCTACATTCCTGATGTAAATGTAACAATAAAACATATGGTGTATAGTTAAAAATTAAACTTTAAATTTAGCACTGCTGCACGAAATTTTTAATATTAACTTAAAAGGAACATTGGTGGAACATAGGGTCACCATCTTTTTAGTATTGGTATATAGACATACACGATGCCTTGTCAATTTCACCGTATATCTAGGACATATTTTAATGCGCTTCAACCATCAACCAAAAATATTTTAGATTTGCAAAATACAGAGTTTGTTCACATAAATACTTCTAATGAACAATTGTGGATTAAATAAGTCACAGAATGATTTTTTTTTTTATTTTACATAACTCCAGCATTAACTTTAGCTGATTTCATATTTAGTCAAGTTTAAAGTGACTTGAACCATTTCAGAAAATTTCAGCAATTTCACAGGAGAATGCAAAGTTAACATGTGACGACAAAACGCACGCTATGTTGTCTGACATGTTAGATGCATGATACACCATATGTACACTAGCTGTCAAGAGCTTAAACAATGTAAAAATGTCCTGTCATGCTCAGGCTTGAAGAGAAATGCAAAGCCTTGTGACAAAAAAACTCAGTCGACATAATGCAGACTAAAATAAGCTTAGTGTCCGCTCTGTTATGCAAGACATTCTAATACCTCTCCAGGAATTCTAAGCTGACCTTTTATGTATAGTATATTGATATCTCTAACAGTTTAGATTGTTCTTTATTTAAATGAATTTTTTTTGTTTACTTGTTATGTTCAGGTGTCTGTAAAGTCTATTTTTTTCATTCTGTTGTTTTACAAATTTGAATTTTAAGTGATAATATTTTTTTTACAAATTCCAACCTGTTTATGTGGTGATAAGCACTAAAATTACAGACTTGCACAGTAACTGTATATAGCAAGCACGGGTGCAAATACATTCATGCAAATTTCGCTTTGTTTTAGGAATGTCAGTAAACCTTCAACTGAACTTATCTTATCAAGTTATAGGTCTTATGAAGTTAAAACAGACAGAGGATCATGCTATTTTCAGTTGCATACAATGCACTAATGATGCATAACTAGAGAAAAGGTTGCCCTCAGATTGCCCATTCCTTTTGCATGCCATATCATAAAGCAAACCAGACTCGTTCTTACTGTTTAGGATTCTAAATTAAACTAACATGATATATAAGAGGAGGAAGTGGAACATATTCAATCAATGCATTACTACTACTACTACTACATTAAAAACACACATGAAGTACACTAATTATATTCCAAATTTGCAGTTTTTATTATTTAAACTTACTTGGATAACCTGAGCTTAATTGACTAAAACAAATATTGTGGAAATAAAGTACTACATCTATTTTGACTGTTTGCAGTTGGAGTTCAAATAATTTTTAAAAAATGACAATTTTTTTTATTTATTGTGTTCAATTCATACAGCTTTGGTAGTTGATCTTGTTTACTAGTTTATTCCTTTTAAGGAAGGATCACTGTTATGTAATGATACTGTTATCTGACAGGATGGTTCAATAAATCATAACATAAACTGCACCTGCTTCGAAATGCAGCAGCGAGTGTTTTGACAATAACCCAGATATTTATATTGTATTAGCCTATCCTACTTTCTCAACTTTGTCACTGTTTATGATTTTGAATCAACCAGTAAAAATGGATCAAAAACTACCAAATAACTTGATCTACAAATCAAAATCAACAAAAATTAACAAATGTAATTAAGAAAATTAGTGATCTGTGAAAGTCAGGGCTCTGATTTTAAAGTAATTGGGACAATTAGCATCGGAAAAATCTACAGATTTTACAGTAATGTTTATAATGTAGCAATAACAGGAAATTTTCACCAAATGTCGGTAACAACCACAGCAATCCACATGTACAAAGAAATACAAATAAATAAGATTGAAGGTGAAATTTTTTAAGTAATAATTCATTTTATTGAAATGCTTTTATAATATTTAAATTTAATTTAAATGGATATTTTAAGTGAAAGATCACGGCAAAATTGCTTTTTGTTCAAGCAGTTGTTGAAAACAACGGCTACACCTGCTGCTGAGGCTCACAAAGGTTTATGCTGGTAAATACTTTCCTTCAATTCTGTCTATGTATGAAAAACACATTATTAACTGTTTGATGTCCCTTCCTTCAATATGTGTTCTGACATGAGTGTCTGAAACTATAATAAAACCTTGGCAATAGGTAGACTTTAATTCATTTGCTATTGGCTATGCAAATGAAAGGTAATTGAATGATTTTGTTTCTCACATACATACATCTAATTCACACATTCTATCCCACTAATGTAAACTGATTTATACATATAACAAAGCATAATATTGCCTCTCCCTTCCCTCAAGCCCTTTGTTTCAATGTTTTTAATCAAACTGTCATAGGCCAAAAGAAAGCAAGACTGTGTCTAGCCTCAGGTAGGAGTCAGAAAATCATTGCAGCTATCTGCTGTTCTGCCATGTAACTATTTTCATAATAAGCCTCGCTGTAGGCTACACAAGAACCAGACAGTCTAAAGCACCCCTTTAACCTCCTTAAAACCCAGTCCTAAATGTACAAACACAGGTCCTCAAATCAAACTGTGATTCAAGAATATAATACTGTTCAAAAAAATAAAGGGAACACTAACAACCCAATGTAGTTCCAAGTTAACCCCACTTTTGTGAAATCAACCGGTCCAGTTAGGAAGCAACACTGTAAATCAATTTCACTTGCTGTTGAGCAAAAGGAACAGTCAACAGTTTGGAATTAGAGGCATTTAGCAAGACAACCCCTATTAAGGAATGATCAACCTTTTCTCTGTTATCATTCTTTACGGCTGATGTTTGTCACTTTCGCATTCTGTCAGTTCTCTCACCATAGAGGTAGCGGTGTCTATCGCCCACAAAAGTTGCTCAGGTAATGTAGCTTATTCAGGATGGCACATCAATGAGAGCTGTGGCAAGAAAGTTTGCTGTGTCTGTCAGCACAGTGTCCAGAGCATGAAGCAGATACCGGGAGACATGGAGGGGGCCGTAGAAGAGAACATCCACCGCCATCAGTAGCATACTCAGGCGTTGTAGGGAGGTCATACAGGCACATGGAGGCCACACACACTACTGAGCCTCATATAACTTGTCTTGAGGAATTTCCTCTGAAGTTGGATCTACCGGTCATTTGATTTTCTATTTTGATTTTGAGTATGATTCCATATCCTGACCTCCATGGAATAATAAGTTAGATTTACATTTTGATCATCCATCCATCATCTTCCACTCATTTCTAGGGCCACAGTGGGGTTCCCCATGCCCATCCAGGGGAGAATGTCTTGGGCGCTGGGCAGATAAACCCAGAACAGGGTGCCAATCTAGCACTGGGCATAGACTCACCCACACTTCCACACACAGTAACACATGGCAATTTAGAGCATTCAATTAACCTGAAATCCATTTTTTTTTGGACTGTGGGAGGAAATCAGAGAACCCGGGAAAAAACCCACACGAACACGGGGAGAATATGAAAACTCCACCCAGATCGGGATTTGAACCGGGAACCCCCAGGGATGAGAGGCGCACTTGCTAACCACTAAGCCACTGTGCCGCCCCATTTTGATCATTTTTATGTTATTTTGTTATCAACGCATTCCACTATCCACTAAATAAAAATGTTCAACTGAAATACTTTATTCATTGAAATCTGTATATGTACACATATATATATATATATATATTTATACACACACACACACACACACACACACACACACACACACACACACACACACACACACACACACACACACACACACACACTGGTGACAGAAGAACACAAAAATATAAAAAAAAGAAAATTGAGTTTATTCTCCAACAAAATGTTCCAATTTATAGTAGTCATAAAGTGCAAAAAAAAAGAAAACTGAAAGAAATCACATGTAATTGATATGCAAATGCTGATCAATCATTTGGACACTAACAAAACAATGGACCATAATGGATTTCTTAAGCAAACAATGATAAATCTGGCTATCGATGAGGATGTGAGTATATAATCTGGTGGAATTTGTGCTATGATTTTTGTTAAAGTTTTATCTAGGTATTTCTTACTTTACTTTTTTGGATTTGTATGCAAATATATCTTGTAGACACACTTATACATTACAGCATATTGGCCTTCCTTTGCATATTATGACACTTTATTTACATCTGTAGTTTTGCATAACAGCAGGTGGTAAAGGCAGTTTCATTTGCTTTTTCTTTTGACTACTAGACATTTATAGAACATACTAAACTAAAGATACTAATCAGATTATATAATGTTAAGTATTCTGAACTTCTCAATTACATGACATAATTTCTGTCTATGTAATACCTTTCTCTGATAACCATGCATATTAATTTGTGATGGAATTAATATGCATTGTGATGAAAATCCCACTGCCTGGCTCCTCCATTTGATTGCTTATAGGTTGTTTTCCTGTCATTCTGGCATTCTGCTAAATACAAACAGCAAACAATGCATCCTGGGCTAATCTCTGATCCTCTGGAACAGCATGTTCCTTCACACAGCAAAACAGTCAGTACCGGTACAGTCTCACTCATGGGAAGAGAGATGTTGAAGATAGTTAGCTGCAGTGTTACACTCAGAGTACTCTGAACACACACCTGTGGACACCAAATGGTCATTAACTATACAAACCTATGTTCAAGGTATATATTCCATGCACTGCTCTATACAGAGGCAAACAAATTGTTATCTGACTCAAAATCTAACATCAGATAGTGCTATATGCTGCAAATAAAGGATGTGGGGGGGCTGTTCAACAGGAAAGACCAAGAGACAGTATTTTGAGGAAGGTAAAGTTGGTGAGCTAAAACCAACCAAAATTCATCATAGGGCCAGAATAAAATAAAAGTGTGTTACAAAAGAGATCATGAGCTTCAAAGTAAAGGCTTTGCCCCCGCTGTTAGCTGAAGGTGGGGATTTAGAGGCCTAGATTCAGATACTCTCCTGAGATCTTGTCACAATAAACTGCACATTTTTGTCGAGTCAGATAGCTGGGAGAGTCTATACTTCTCCGTGTAAAGCAAATCTTTTCTGTTGATTTAATCACAGACTTGCAGCAATACAAAAGTCAGCAGCTTTGCCTGTCAAAATTTCCTCTGAATAAAGGTGGAAGTCAAAGATAAAAAAAAGCGGCTGCAAGCAGCAAGGTTTAACCTTTGACCTACTGAACATGGTCATTGAATCCAAGCGTCCTGATTAAGAGTAAACATTTCTGATCTCAGAACAGTTATCATACATTTTACTATCCTGTTACTTTTGCATGCCGAACATCTTCCTTTCAATATTTATCCAAAAGAATGAAGTGTTCTCCTAAGACATTTAAACCCTAAAAGAAAAAACAGAGCATCTCCATTCTTAGCAAGGCTGTGAGATGCACATCCCTGTCTGTGAATTGAGAGACTCTGTGGTGGCAGAGGTGGCAGGGGAAAAGTTTGAATCAAGCAATAGTTGGCTTTCAAAGCCATGGGAATATAGCCAGCTTCTTCCATTTTTGGCCAAGGGACCAGAGAGCTTAAATTAACAGAGTGCTTTGAAGTCTGTCTTTTTTTTTCTGTGTTTAAAACAAGAAACAAAAATGGGCCACAAACAAAATATGAAGTAACCAGACAAAGCAATAAGCCAAATATCTCATAACCAGTCCAATAAAAAAATCTTAAAACTAAAGGCCAATATGCTAGGGGATGCTATGCATTACATAAAACCATACATTCAGTCAATCTTGTTCTATTAATCAGAGTCACAGATATTGCAGATATAAGACAATACCAAAGTTCAAAGGGTAAAAATTATGGACAGGTTTCCAGTTCATAACTGCAGATACAGATAAATGAGTTCACATAACCACATTTACACTAAGATGCAATTTAGAACTAATGCAACAAATAAAATCTAAAACCCAAAAACTAAATACAGCACTTAGTTTAGATAAAGGAGCAAACAAAAGTCAGCCTAACTGGAGTAGACACCCTTCCAAAACTTTATAAATTATTCAATTATTTTATACCATTATTATTTTTAAAGCAGTAATCTCCGGTATCTTTTTATGTTTTTTTTAAAAAAAAAATAGATTTAGTGTTTTTTATTCTCAAAACATAATGTATGCATTTAAATAAAGATTTAGTCTTTGATTTGGTGTTACACATTTACAAAACAACAGTCTTTTGTTGGGGTGCTGTGTTCTGACCCCAACCAAGTTGGGATAGTTGTAGTTCACTTTGGATAAAAGCGTCTGCTAAATATGTAAATGTAATGTATGTCTGTTTTTCTGAGGCCTCATCTTGAGGTGTCCCCATATCCTAGTCTATGGCACTGCCAGAGCACTGCTGATACGACAATTATGGAATGGAACCAGGACTTTTGTGTGTCCTGGAGAATGAACTCAATGGACTCAAATTAGTATATAATTTGAGTATTTAATTTAATTTCAGATAATTTTTACTATTGTTAGATATGGACACCTGTTCACTCTACAATCTACAATACTCTAAATAACATTGTAGTAGGGAGTTTTTACTTGCGACTGTAATTTCGGCTTTCTTTTTGGGGGTTTAGGCTTAGAACTCTGAAAATCTGCTTTGTGACAACGCACTACTGTAAAAAGCACTATATAAATAAACAGTCAACAGTCGTATATTCAACAGTCGTATCTGCTAATTCTAATATTACACATATTTTGTTACTTACAGATATGTCCTTTATTATTTTAATTAATAAATTAAACAAAAAAATGAAAAAAGCTTAAGGAAGTATTCTGGCTGACTAACACGCCAGAAAAAGTTTTTGAACTGATATGTAGTAAAGTTATCAGGTCTGAGCAATCCATCATCCAACAGCTTTGTCTTCGCAATCATAGGTCGTGGTTCACCACTTTATATTAAACTTTGTGTTCAATTTGTCAAAATGAGAAATCTCAGTCTGTGTAAAGCCACAAAGTTGATAATGTTTTTTTTTCCCCTAATAACTGTTATGAAACTGATAAATATTGCCACGTTTTGAAGTACATCCAAAAAGTCACTAAAAAAATGGTCATGCTACTTTAAGACAGACCTGAAAGTGTACTATCCAATAAGAAAATTTTACACCACTTGAGGGTCAGATGAGGCAACCTACTGTGGCCAAATGAGTTGATGTTTTACCCAGAATATTATATGAAACAAGATGGTCCTAGGTTAGATTTGGAGGACACTTTGTATCTTTCATGTATGCATGTTCTCCCTGCATCAGCACATGTCCTATGGCTGCTATCTATCATCGTAAAGATATTGAATTACAGGTTAGGTCATTTTGATAATTAAAATATTATAACTGGATGTGTTTGTCTGCCCTGTAATGAACCATTAAGAGAGTTTTCTGCCTTTGCCATACAAATGTTCTGGTGTTAACTATCCTCTTCATGACTCTAAACAGGAAATAAGCAAAAACATGTGCTGTCATAAACGTAAAATAATTTTCCTTAAAAGCAGGACACCAGATCCTTTTTCGCATTACTTCATAGATGAGTGTGTGCTTTTCTGACCTGCCAATACAAAAGTGACAATGGACTTTTAAGCAGCCAAAGCCTTTTATATTGCCTTTCCTTGGAAATGGTATAGGGAAATACAACTGACAAATATTGTACAGTTTACATAAAAAAAACATTGACCACTATAAATACCTAATGACTCTCTAGAGCTCCAATATGGCGAGCGTTCTGTTCTGTACAACCATTCAGCCAAGCTCTAACTCTGTCCTCTAAGGAAATGCTCTAGTGTCAGCATTCCCCTCTGAATTGCAATATCCTGATACTAAAGATACAAGCTCTTCATTTGAGCATAATACCAACTTTGTTTGTGTTCAGTTTCCCTCTGATTCATCTGATAACTGTATACAGAGCATGCAGAGAACGACAGGATTGCAAAAGCAGACTTTTTGGCGCTCTGACTTGTGCCATGTCTTAATCTAGTAAGGCAAATTGTCAAAAACTATATTGAAGATAAGCTTTAATTTCATTAAATTATTAAGGGATTAAATACAGAGATCATTATATTTTCACACATATTTTATGATCAGTATTTGTATTATTATATTTACAATTTAAATTAAATGTTGTCCAAACAAATCAGTGAGTATGTATAATTTGTATATACAAAGGTAATATAATAAATGAATGTTAAAACTGTATATATCGCTTTGGTTAAATACTTTACTTAAAGCAGCTTGGTGTTTAGTTATTTATTATCTTTCAATTTTGCCTTAATAAAACTCCAGGTCTAAGTATAAGCAGATAAGCTAAATATTCAAAATGATGTTCGGAAATAAAAATAGATTACTAAAGTCCATTGCTTGTTTAATTATACGGTATTAATACTAGTAAAATAAAGAAAATAATTTATGCTACTTCAAAAATGTGTATGTGGATGAAATCTATACAACCACACATTTTGATTTAAATACAAATTGGTGGAATCAAAGTACATGTCTTGAATTTTGTTACATCCGTGTCAATCCTGTCACAGAAAGATTCCACTAAAAGAAGGTCACCAGGATTTTAGCCCACCATGTTAATGGCCACCTTTTCATCTGTTGTTCAAATGGGTTTTGGATGCAATTAAGTTAAGGTCCAGTTATTTTGTTGGTCAGTAAAAATGTCCCCATTACGAAATTTAGCAGCTTGATTGCATTTTCCACCCTAAAGATTGCATTAAGACTATTAATCAGGGTCTGGGGTTAACTTCTGGCTATCCTTGCGATTTATCTCTATAGAGAACCTGATAAATCAACAATGGCTTGATATTACTTACTTTGGACCTAATATAGCCAAATACTTCATCACTTTTCAAATTGGAGGTTTGGAATCGTGTTCGGAAAAAGCCAAGTCTGTTGCGACAGAAGAATACAAAAACAACACGACACAAGAATCTGACAAAGATTGCAGGTAGAATGCAAGCAGTCAGGATAGATTGCATAAGAATGTATAACTGTATACTGAATATAACTTTTCATAGCACTAAGTTCACAATATTTTGACTTGATAGTCCCTTTCCTTTAAAAATAATCTATTAAACAAACTTTGTTTACTTTAATGTTTCTCACATTTTTTTTTAACAATCTGTGGAATTCCTCTTTAAGTGTTCAACAGGTTTAAACATGATTTTACGCACACATTTACGCAAACATTTGTTAGGACAAGCATTATTTAAACTCAATGTCCCAATTAATGAATGAGAAATCCAAAATAATCCAAGGAGACATTGTTCAAAAAGATCCCATTTACTGGAAAAAATATAATATGTAAAGAATGTATAAGGAAACAAAATACAATCACCACTGTGACCAAAGTCACATGTTTTTACAGAAGTTCATATGTTTAGTGGAAAATTTTCCTTAAATTTGTGTATAACTGAAGTGTCCATACAGTTTTGAAAAACGACCAGATTCCAAAAACCTCAGGTTTGCCAACACGGAGATTGATACACTCAGAAGACTACTTTAACAGAAAATCCAACTGTTAAGTATGGTGAGCAGATTTTGCTATATTATTTTTTCCAAAGCCCTGCACTTTTTTTAAATACAAGATGCTGTTTACTCATTTTTGCACATGAAGGTTTAAAGGGAAAAGGACCAAAACTGGAAAAAGCATGCAAATCCATATAGATCAACAATTCACCAGCACAATTATCAGTCATTTAAAATGGCTTCCAGTTTCCTGACCTAAATCAAAGTGAAAACCTATGAGGTGAACTAAATTACTGCACACAATAGCCTGATATAACATCATAATTGAGGTGTATTACAGTTGTTCCTCATTATTTTGCAGTTTTATTAAGCATTTGAGGAGACATTTAGTAGCACATTAAGAATGAAATGCTAAGCAACCTG